>CAAKHG010044710.1:0-13940 GCA_901007715.1 Dactylopterus volitans
GCAGGCAGAACAGCCTCTGTTTTCACAAGAAAAATTATGAAATGCAAAGTGGAATGTTTGGGGTGGCGTTTATATGTCAATAAATTCTAACAACATTGATTTGGATGCTTTTTTTTTTTTTGAGCAGTACGGGTTTATGTCAATTAACTTAAATATGTAATTAAATATGTAAAAATGTCGATTTTTTTTTTCTTCCATTTTCAACCCAGAGGCTCAGACTGAAACGGCAGTCGCAGGAATCATCACCTCATTTGACGGCTAACTCGGGAGCATGTTCAAATAATAAAAAAAAAAAGTGGTTTTAATGGGCGTCAACGGGGGACCCGTTTGGGCCGAGGCTCCCCCGTGTGCGCAGAGTTTGGTGCGACTCTTAAACCGTGAAGGTGTGATGAGAAGAGAGGATGCAATTTTTTTAACCTCGATTCCAAACCATTCAAGTTTGGAAAATCCTGTAACGTTAAAAAAAAAAGAACTCAATTGGATCCTGGGGTCCCCGCAGGGTCTCAATCATCCCGCCCTGGCGCGTGTGTGTGTGCACACTAAAGAGTACACACACGTTACTGCATCTGAGTCGCGAGAGGCAAATTTTTGGGCCGGCGTCCGCACCACGCCAGCGCTTCAGCGACCCTGAAACGTCATTAGGAAACTCTGCAGGTCTCGTCTGAGTGCATTTTCGGGCGTTTTCCATGGGACGGAGATTAAATCCGCTAACAGGGTCGTCGGTGCCGAGAGTGTTAAAGAATGAAAGCAACATGGATGCGGCCTGAGAAATGAGAGCTAGAAACCAGCCGAAAACGTAGCTAAGAAGCTCACGGGGTCACTGAATGCTGCGACGTAATGAGCATAATCAATGTCGGGATGAAAAGAAAATGTAAAAAGAAAAAAAAAACACACCAAAAAAAAATAAAAAACGATGCAAGCAGGCACATGTCATGGCGTCATCCTTCTCGGCACACGCCTTCACCACAGTCCATCCAGGAGAAGGAGAGTGAAGAGCGCGAGCAGGACAACCCGAGGTGCAGGTACGTTTTAGAGGGCTGAGTGTTTTGCTGTTGTTGTTTTTTTTTTGTGTAGTAGCATTGCGAAAGCTCGGTAATGACGTGAATGAATGACGTGACTGCGCCTCAAAAATGAAGCCAAAAGCTCTTGATCCCCCCCCCGGTGGCTGGCTGCAGTGTAGGTGGCAAGCCCCGCCCCCTCCGTGTGGAGACTTGAGCCAGAAAATAAATAAAATAAAGTCAAAGTGCTAGTTTCTGACGTTTTAGGTAGTTTTTTTTTTTTTTTTTTTAAATCACACTGATGTTCAAGTGCTGATTTTTTTTTTTCACGTGTTTGGTTTGAGCTTGATATGTGATGCTGTGAACGGGGGGGGGGGCACCGTGACCGGCAGCTCCTCCCCCAGACGTCACAGAGGCATTTATCCACTTCTGTTGGGGGACTTTTGCGCGACAAAGGTTAGAGGCGTTGTGAAGCTTCCCGGGTCCCCCCCCCGCCCGCCCCCCGGTACCACGATTCCAATGTCCCGCTTCCGCCGACCTCGACGGCTGCGTCTGTATTTTGGCTTCGTTCGCGCGAGACGGCGGGAGGCAGCGACGCGTTGCCCATTTCCCTACAGAGCCTGTGGCGTTTCACGTCATAATCGGATTCGAGTGCGTCCGAGTCGGGCTCAGGCGCACGGCGCCGCCCGTCTTTGGTCCTCGCGCGGCTGATCGGGACGAGTCGAACCAACGGCGAAAAGGGAATCGCGCTTTCCCAGGCCGAAAATCTCAAACGCGCTCGGCTTCGCTTCGCGGGCCGGCCGACAGCCGAAACTTTGCGACCACCGCGGTCCAACAGAGACCCCGCGGACGGACGTTCCGTTGGCTCGGCGCGTCGTGATCATCGACGCCGGTCGCTCATCGATCCGTCGTCTCAGCGGCTGAGAGGATTCGGGAGAAAACGCCTCCGTCCGGGCTCCAGAGGGGTCGACCGGCTCAAACCCGGCCCACAGCGCCAATCCGGCTGGGGTCGTGTTTTCACACTGAATTTAAAGTCATTTTCGAAATTAGTTTTTGATATATCATTTATTTCAAGTGCTCCGTTGGCTTATATATATAGTTTTTTTTTTTCCAGTAAATAGGATTTGTGAATGTGCTCCAGCTTTCTTCACGCACAGTCTGGTCAGGACAAGCGGAGTTCTTTATTCTCTTTGTGTTTTTTGTTTTGTTTTTTTTTGCCCGAAAAGTAGAGATTTCAATACATGTGCTGTTTTTTTTTTGTTTGTTTTTTTAAAGCAATGTCCAAAAAATAAAATAAAATAAAATAAATAGATCAGATGAACTCAAATGGACACTACAGCCCAGCGGAGGTTGGTGTGATACAAAGATGGATTTACACCGTCGATGGATATTGATAAAAGCATCAAGCACCTGTCAGAATAATAAACACATCCGGAGGTACAGAAGTGAGACCGTTTTACAGCTACGGAGCACAAATAGATATAAAAAGAGAGTAGATGAAATTACAATACCATCTATATACATGAATGACGACTGCCTAGTCTAGCAAACTCTTCATTTGCTTTTGTTTTTGTTTTTTTTAAATACATTCGTGTCATTCAGTTAGCAGGTACACTGTGTGTTTTAGGTACATGGATTTTGTCGTAACGTGGTCACTGAGCGGGCGGAGCTTCAGCCCCCCAGTGAAGGCCATCCAAATTAACCCTGGACCTACAGAGGTGATCACGCGGCTGCCCTGCTCAGCAGACCGGGAGCGGCCGGTTCTCTTGCTCTGTACACAACTGAACCAGGAGGCTGCAGGAGGCGGACTCACGGATCCACCGACTCGCTCGACCCTCCCGCGGATCCTCTTACGCCACGCGCACGGGGGGCTCGTCGGCCGGCTCGGGGCCCAGGCTGGTGTAGGTGACGGAGGGCTCGGGGGCCCCGGGGCTCAGCTGAGGCGGGTCAGCCGCCGGCTGGCCGCCCGTGTTCCTGAACTGCTTGTAGACCCGCGGGTCCTGGACCACGTAGGTGGACGAGGAGGAGTAAAGCACCAGGCCCAGGATGATGATGAAGAACGAGAGCAGGTAGAGGCCGGAGAACTGCGACGAGCACACACACACACACACACACACACATACACACACACACACACACACAAAAAAAGCACTCAGAATTCTTGTCACATTATCAAATCACATGACTGAAATGGGCGTGTTTGAAATCAGGAAGCAGGCAGCACACTGACTCCAGGACAGTACGCGAAGGGGGTCAAAGCTTTCTTTTCTTTACTGCGATGTCAAGCTTGCGGCGTGACTAGCTTGCGGCGTGACTAGCATGCACCGCGGCGGCGTTGTCGAGAAACGTCCTCGGAAAGACTCCAAAACCTGGAAACTACGGAAACCTGCTCGCAAAAAAAAAAAAGTGCCGCGGGAAGCCAAAACAAACGCGATAGCGGCAAACGGAGACGCTGCGAAAAAAAAAGGGAGAAACACAGGAGAAAAACACGCCGCCAAACCCGACGCAACAGGCCTTATTCAGCGGTTTATCGCAGCAGCTAACGCGATTTTCCTCCCGTCTATCTGCAGACAGCGCCCTCTGCTGGAGCCGACCCGAACAGCAGGGAATGGTGCATAAATCCGGCGTTTATTGACGTCCTCGCTTTCCCCCGTGAGGACGCCGTGGGGCCCCGGGGTCAGGGCGCTGCCACGCTGCCCGTGTCTGAGCTAAATACTTAATAGATCTAGTAAACATCGCCATATTTTGAGCAACCGTCAGAGGAACGCGGCGACACTGATGCCGCAGATGGAATCATAGAACGTATTGAACTTTCCACCTGGCGGACGAGACGTTCTCGCGGTTTGGCAGACATGAAATCTCTTCGACCCACAAACAGCTGCGGGATCCTCTTCAGCTCCCGTGACCGGTGATGATGATGATTTTGATGCTGAAACGGTGAGTTTGTAAAGAAATGATGATGTTGATGATGATGATGATGATGAGCAAGTCGTTTAAATTACTCGCTGAATGACGCCGAGCATATTTGCGATACCTTCATCATCATATGAGCGTCACTGGGCTGCGAATGCTTTCTTTGTTTTCGTTAATCCGGCAACCCTACAAGCACATCAGTTGCTAATGCTCAACAACTTTACATAAGTAATCAAGCACAAAATGACATCCTAATAGATTCCACATCAGCTTCTGAGTTGATCTTCACGTCCATGTCGGGGTGCGCGAGGAGGCCGGCCGGATAAAAGTCAATCGAGATGAGTCTACTTAGCGCTTGATTTATGAGCGCAGGGAACATTCTCCTCGTGATTTCATGGTCTCAGTCGCTATCTTTTTTCTTCTTCAAAAATAGCCTGAGGTTCATTTTGTCAGTTATGGCCCATTTAGTGTCAAATCATAAATACAAGGGGTAGGAGGGTGCAAATTTATACTTCTCCCCGCTCCTTTTTTCGAACGTGTGATTAACTTATGCTACTAAAGTGCTCTTTATCGAGTTACCGTTGAGTTTATGGTGCATTGCAGTTTGTTTGTTTTTAAAAAGAATCTGTTTCTTTTAGGGATTTTTTTTTTCCTTGTCGTTTTTGTTTTCTGTCATGTTTGTTTTTACATGCTCGGAGTAAAGAGTATCATCAGCGTCACCGCATTTTGGGTGATTTGATTGATTCAAACCGATGCGTTCCAGCGCGACACTGGGGAGGCCCGACGTAGGCTGGAGGCCCCACGGCGGCGGCGCGGCTCCTGTCACGCCCGCCGCGGCTCGACATTGGCTGATGTGGAGGCGTCTCGGCGGGGCCTCGATATATATATATATGTTTTATCTCAAAACAATCTGAGCGTCTCCCGGTTTTCAGTCACGCCGGTTTTGCGGTTTGCCCAAGTGCTCCCCGCGCAGCAGCCGCTCGATACGTCCCCTCCGCAGAGAGCCGTGATTTGAGATCTCAGACACTTGAAGCATTTTCCTGGATTGAAAGCTATAACATGCTCCATTTGGCTCAAATTACCCCCATGAATCTGGGGGCCCGTGTCATTTATGGCCCCCGAGGCAGCGCGGCGGCAGCGCGGTGGCTTTGCGGCGTGAATCGACCGCGGCATATTTCAATATTCACGTGGATGGAAGCGGGGGGGGGGGCGCCGATGTCTTTTCAAGTCAACTCAGTGTGAAAGGACCTCCTGCGGAGCAGCAGGTCCGCCTGCTTGAGTTCGTCCGCAGCCATAAACGTGTTGTTTTTTTACTTTTCATTCTCGCATTGAAGAGTTTATACTGCTCAGGTTTCATGACTGTGCTCTCGAGAGCGTTTTCTTCTAAAGATTTTCTAAAGGGATATCACGGGGAGTTTTTTGGTGTGGTTTTATGAAGTCCTGACGGATCATCAGCGCATCAGCTGCAGCAGATGAAGCTCTGCACATTTGCTTTTGTACACATTGAGTTTTTTTTTGAGGAAAAAAATAATTATTGTTTTTTTTTTTAAAATAATTATTGTTTTCATAGCTATCATCGCCTCCTTCTTCATCGTTAGTATCTCCTCCTTCTTTGTAGCTAGCATATCCTCTCTTCTTCCTAGCTATTGTCTCCTCTGTCTTTTTCGGGGCCTGCATCTTTTCCTTCTTTTTTTCCATGTCCCCACCGTCTTCTTCATAATTAGCATCTCCTCCTACTTTGTAGCTAGCATATCCTACCTCTTCCTCGCAGCTAGCATCTCCTACTTCTTCTTCGCAGCTAGCATCTCGTACTTCTTCTGCGCAGCTAGTATCTCCTCCTTCTTCATAGTTAGCATCTCCTCCTTCTTTTTAGCTAGCATATCCCATCTCCTACTTGTAGCTATTGTCTCCCCTGTCTTCTTCATGGCTAGCATTTCCTACTACTTCTTCGTAGCTAGCATCTCTCATGTTCTTCATAGCTACTGTCTCTTTCTTCTTCTTTGTAACAAGGATCTCCTACTTGTTCTTCATGGCTAGTGTCATAATAGGTCCCTTTTGTTTTGTACGTAGAAGTCCTGGACTAATGGAGATGTTTTTGTCCTGAGACAGTGATCGGTTCACTGTAGATCCGAAGTAAACAGCTGATTTCCCTCATGATATAGCTTGGAGCAGATTAAAAAAAAAAAAATCAATGACAACAACGTTAAAGATTGTTTTTTTCACCAGATGGGGACTTCAGGTTCACAATATTTTTCCAATATTTTTCCTGCTTTATCTCGCCGCCAGGCAGCCTTTTTTTTATTTGCACTCAGGCGCAAGGATACAAGCGCGGTGAAAACATTCAAAATACGGTCAAATGGGATTCTCCTGAGCCCCCCGCTGACAGAAATGCATTTTTGGCTTCTGGTAGAGATAAAACGTTTGAGCGCCTCCGAACTGAGAGTGTGTGCAGAGTGTTTGACCGACTATCCATCAGCACCTCACACAAGCCCACTTCGCAAAAAAAAAACAAAAAACAATCTATCACTACAAAGTCATTCTGAGCTCCTGCCTTTGATTCAAGGCATCTCCTGGATTGAAAATAATGCAGAAGAGTCACGTCTAAGTGTCCTTTCAAAACCACTTAAACGTTTTTTTTTGTTTTTTTTTAGTGTCACCTGCAAGCTGAAATAGAGACGCTTGAGACAGCGCGACACATGGGACGTCACCTTGTAGTGGAAGAGGAAGAGGCCGCAGAAGAGGCTGTACAGGTCGGCGGTGAGCAGCGAGAGGTTGACCGAGGTGGCGCTCGTCCTCTTCATCACCAGCGGCATGAAGCTGTACAGGCAGAACATGAAGGCGCTGAAGCCCACGTAGAGGAGACCTGCGGGCGAGCACATTTACACTTACACCGCGCGGCCAACGCCGCGAGCGGGCGACGCGACCGGGCGACGCGACCGGGCGACGCGCTGCGGCGGCCGACTCACCTATCTGCCAGTCCCAGGGCACCTTCAGAAGTTCCTTGTGCTCCATTATGGCCCTGCAGCAGATCACGGACATCTTGAGTCTGAGCAAACTCTGAATTTTTTGTTTTTCTCCCTAGATTATTGCCCATCGCCGCCCCCGTCTTTGCAGAACACAGCACCAATATTCGGCCCACGAACGGCGCAGAGTCGTAATGATCCCGCTTTGCTCTCTTCAAATATCACTGCATTAGTTGGATCTTGTGTCCTCTGAAAGTCTCAAAGGAAACGTTAGACGAGTCAAACAAGATAAGAGCTTCTTTTGAAGTTACAAAGCAAAACAAAAAAAACAAAAAAAAAAAGCATCAAATGAAAAAGTAAATGCAAATTGGCTCAAAGAAGCTCATTGATGTCGGGCTTGTTTGTTTTTGCTTTCTTGGAGAAGAAATTGAACGCAGGCGGTACGTTTTTATCGTTCAGGCCATTAAAAAAAAAAAAAGAAAGAAAGAAAGCATTGAATAGAAGCTTGCGTTCATACTTTTAAATTCTTTAGCCAGGAATGTTTTATCTGTTGAGTGAAAGCTTTATTAATAACATTAAAGACGCGCTGCTCTACCAAGGTCTATATGAGCTATTCACAAGCTTAAAAACGCCAAATAGAAATGTGAAAATCAGCCTCTGATCACAACTATGATCTGAGACTTAAGTTTTGTTTTGTTTTTTATCACTGGATAATAACATTTTTTTCATAAACTGTAATAACAACTTCTGACCCAACATGATAATAAGGCAAAAACAGACACTGAACCAGGCTGACCTTTGCATGCCTGCCACAGGTCCATAAACACGAGCACAAGCTTTACTCCAGATTATTGTGTCAATAATAACCCCCCCGCCAATGAGATCGGAACAATAATATCAAATCATGAACATTACGCGGTCGTTCGTTGACTTGGATGACAAAACTGGGAGTTGAAACCCTTCATGATTCATTATGGACCGCTTCAGGCCCCACTTGTAGTACCTTTACGGCCCACCTGGGGGCTGCAGCCCACACTTTGGGGATCACTGCGGTACATCATGAGACTGTCACCCACCCATCCCTAGATACAGACAGTCTGGGGGGAGGGAGGAGGGGGTTTGAGGATGCGCACATGGCATTATTAATACTGGCAGTATTAATACTGGCTTTGCCTCCGTCGCTCCCGATGACTGATCATGTTCGGCGTACTTCAGCCATGATCTTAATACTTCATCTTTGTGCAAAAAAAACCTAGTCTAATACACTCGCCGGCCATTTTCTTACGTACACCTTGCTAGTACCAGGCTGCACCTCCTCTTGCCTTCAGAGCTGACTTATTACACGTTCAGCGTGCCATGATAACATCACGCGGTTGCTGCAGATTTTTGTCCGCTGCGCATCCAGGACGTGAACCTCGCGTTTCCACCGCGACCCCGGAGGCCTCCACCTGGATGGAGATCTGGTGCCTGCGGAGGCTGTTTTTGGGGGACGGTGAACTCGGCGTCGTGTTCGAGTTTGAGATTACTCTGTGACACGGTGCTTTATCCTGCTGGAAGTAGCCATCAGGAGATGGTACGCCGTGGTTACAAAGGGAAGGACAGGGTCAGCAACGCTGTTAAGGCAGACTGTGGCGTATAAAACAAGCCTCAGTTGATAAGAAAGGGCCCCGAAGACTGCCAAGAAAAGATCTCTCCCACACCTGCGGTGTTATTTTTCCTGATTTCAGCTGACGGGAGCTGCACCAGGAGATGGCTCAGGGATGCTCTTCCGCCGCCGAGTTGTTCAAGCGCTCAACGGCTTTATCATCTGCTAGTAAGTAAGGGAAACTCAAAAAGACTGAAAGTGGAGCTCCGAGCGGGTGAAGGTCT
Source organism: Dactylopterus volitans (assembly GCA_901007715.1). NCBI lineage: Eukaryota > Metazoa > Chordata > Actinopteri > Syngnathiformes > Dactylopteridae > Dactylopterus > Dactylopterus volitans. The sequence continues at coordinate 8,744 of CAAKHG010044710.1, forward strand.
GAACCAATCACGCCCAGTTATCTGCAGAATGCAGCATTTTTTGCGGCTTCATCCGTGAAAAAGGAAAATAACTCTGCCGCGTCTGGTTTTCAGCGGAGGAAATAGAGTTTAAGATAAAATGGATGGAAATTGCATCTTTTGCAAAGCTGTTATGTGCCAGGTGAAACGGGGGAAACGGCTCCAGCACCCCCAGCAAAAAAACTCAATATAAATAAATATCGTGCCCCTGTGACTGATGTTCGGAATATGGAGAGAACGGGCGTCTCCGCGAGCCCACCGCCGCCGCGTTGGTGGATGTTTGCGGCGCCGCCTTCGTGCCCGGCTCTCGCGGTGGACGTCTCGCACTTTGCAAAGGCGCCTTTTCTGCACGCGATCAAACACCGGCGGCGGCCGACCGCCGCTATCCGTCAGACTCACAGCTGGATGCCGCTGAAAAAGGACCCGAAGAGGCCCATCATGCCGAGGAACTCCACGCGGCTCAGGTTTTTGACGATGTACTCCTCGCAGACGTTGGAGATCCCGTACAGCGTCGCTCCTCCCAGGACCAGCAGGTCCCCGAACAGCTTCTGCTCTCCTGGACAGACGAGCAGAAGAGCCGATCTTTTTTGTTTTGTTTTTTGTTTGTTTTTTTACAGAAAATGCACATTTGCGCCTCTAAGCGCGCGCATGCGTGCACTCACCGAGGCCTTGCTGGCGGCCCAGCAGGATGTCAGCGCCGACCATGCAGCCGATGCCCAGCAGGCACAGCCCTGCCCCGACCACGTGGGCGGCCTTGTACCTCACCAAGAGGAAGAACCAGGACAGCAGCAGGACCACGGGGATGACGAAGCAGTCCAGCAGCTGAGAGGAGACGAGACCCGACACGAAAGACCGCATGAAAGACGGGCGGCCGCTTGAAAATGAAGCAGGGGGGGCGACACTTGTGTAGCGATGTTCCACCTCCAACTTGATTCATGAGCTCAGTGAACATTCTCATCGTGAGTTCGTGGTCCCGGTTGCTAGTTTCACTCTGCTTCGATACAACATGACGCTTATTTAGGAAATTATCGTCCCATCTAGAGTCAAGTTAATCAAATCAGTTTTATTTACGTCGCGCCAAATCACAACAGAAGTTATCTCAGGGCACTTCACGAGAAGAGCAGGTTACAGAAACCCAACAAATCCCCCAGGAGCAAGCACTTTGGCGACGGCGGCGAGGGAAAAACTCCCCTTTAACAGGCAGAAACCTTGAAAAGAGCCTGGCTCGAGGCGGGCGGCCGTCTGCTTTGACAGTAGTGGACAATAAAGTAGCGTATACTTTAGGATGGGCCACGCCGACTCCAACAAACTTAACTGTTTTCCCACTTTATGAAACATGGCAGCTAACTAGCTATAGCTTCACATCACACACATCACTGCTAGCCAACAGTCACTCTTGTAAAACAGAGCACTTGTTTTTTTTGTTCATTGCAGCCTAAAGCAAGTGGTTTTTGGATTTTTTTTTTGGATAGATCTAATTAAGTATATTGTCAAAAACAGATGATTTGTTGTTGGCTAAACGTCACGTCGCAGAGCATAGAGCTAACACATTCCGTCTGCCGCCGGGCCTCAAACTGCCACTTGTCTCACGAAACGGTGGCTTTTTTTAGATCTTGGCCGGCGGCGCCGCGGTCTGCTGGTCCGCGCACAAGATCGTCGGGGATCGTCGCAAACCGATTTGTTTGCTCTGTCGCCTCCAGCTGTAAAAACCAAGATGGCGGTCATCAACAACAACGACAACAAACCAGGGAACGGGGCGCCTCATTTGCGCGGCGCACTTCTCCCATACAGCCGGCTCAGCTCGGAAAGTCGAGCAGCCCGCCCGCAAGCGGCGGAGCGACCCGTTTGGAGCGGGCGTCCCGTCACGCCGCCGATGCCCACGCACCTCCGCCCCTCCCCCCCGTTTCCCCCCCCCCCCATTGGACGGCGCATCTGAGACGCTCTCGCCGTGACTGGCCGCCGATCTGTTTGGTTCACAGTCTGAGACGAGCACATTTACATTTGTTCCGTTTGTTTTGGGGTTTTTTTTGGGTCTCCGTCACTTGCGCTCGGGCCGAGTGCCCAGCCGGGATGAAAAAAAAAAAAAAAAAAAAGTGCATAAATTCAGCGGCCGCCATCTGCGAGGGAAAGCGAGAGACAGAGAGAGAGAGAGAGAGAGAGAGAGAGAGAGGCGCTGCCAGGCGGACGGCTGGTGTTGACGCACGGTTGTGAATGAGCCGCGGAGGGGCGGAGAGCAACAGGATGCGCACTTAAAGCTTCGCGGTGCGGCGCCGGGGGGGAAACGTCGACATCGCATTGCGAGTTTCGCCATAGCGGGCGCAGGGGCGGACACTTTATGTGCCGACACACAACGACTACGATGGTTCGTCTTCTTTTGTTCCCGTGCCAGACAGCCCAGGTCCGTCTATCCCGGCGCGGGGGGAGGCGGGGGAGGGGCGTTCTCGCTTCGTCTCCGCGAACCTCCGGCACTATTGATTTCTTGCAATTTTGATGTAAGCTGACCCCCCCCCGCCTTCCCCCCACCCCCATTCCAAACAGATAAGTGCCTCTCTGCCCGCGCGCAGCCTAAATGTCATGTCTTGCGAAATGTATCAACACGGACTCATTGAATTACATCAAGAGAATTAATTACATCCCGGGAGTGATAAGGCCATATTATCCAACCTGTGCACAGGCGCCATGTAACGCGAGCCCGAACGAAGACGCATTTCAGTGTTTCAACAACTCTCCGAGATCACTTTAGGGGACCCCGAAGAGGCGTATGAATGAGATTACGCCCTGCTGATACTCTTCATGCCCGCGCGATTCGTGCTCACTGACCAATCCAGGTAATCCGCCAGTGCGGGCGGCCCTCAATCCGGGGGAACCAGAAATAGCTACTGGAGGCAGCGGCCAAAATTTTTCGCGGCTGCAGGTGCATCCACCAAACGTCTGAGCCAAGACGCCCTCTCCCGCTCGCTGGATATCATTTATGGGCCAATTAGCAACTTGAGACACGCGAATGGAGACGCAGTCCAGGGACCGCGTCCAAGACCGGCTCACGCTCGCAACAAAAAAAAAAAAAAAAAAATCGATGCAGATAATAAAAGAGACATTCATCAGACGGTTGCGCCGATGGGCGCCAAGATTGCATTTTGGCAAAGGCGTGCCACACTTTTTTCGCTCCCCACAACAAGACACGTTCAATACTAGTCGGACTACAGGCAGGTCCAATTCCACATGCAAAATCATACACTGAATATGGGGGGTAGATGGAAAGCAGGAGTTTTTAACCGGATGAAGTTGTGCGTTTGTGGGGATGATAGATGCCTATATCTCCTAATTTCAAAGCTTCAACGCTGTCACCGCTGAAGTCAAGTTAGCATCCTAACTTTCTACCCTCCAACAAACGCCCAACATTTCCCATAATGCAACCGGCATCTATTTCTATTCATCATCCGCTACCGGCTGTGCCCGCCGCCTGCTTGTCACCAGGACCAGAAAATATCAAGAGAGACGACAGAATGGATACAATAATTGGGCAGAATGAAGTCATGTATTGGTTTGTGTTTGCTTGGTCTGTCACCATGTACCGCTGCATTGTCTGATTCTAAATTAACCTTACTTGATGAAATGGACTCCGTGTCGCATTGAGGGCGACGTGATCACGGCCACGAATGTTTACTGAGCTTGTTTTTCCTTTTTCATTTGAAAGGAACGCACGCGGCAATCCTCCTGGTTTAAACGCACTGGTACAAATCAGAGCTCATTTTGCAACCAGTGGATGCTAGAAAAGAACGCAAGGCTTAAGGCTGTGTTCTATAGTGAACGCGGTCATGCTGGTCCAGAATGAATGAAGAGCTCAAAAATATGTAGCTTTCATATTGTTCCGCCTTTGGAAATTTGCTCGGAGGTTTTCGGTTCTTTCAGCAGCCGCCATTTTGTGATACCTGCCAGTCGTCTGAGGAGGCCCACAGGTCACTCACAGCTCACACGGATCTGGCCTTCATTACGTATTCATCTGGTTCATTTTGTCGGACGGTAAACCAGCGCCAGTCACCGGTCCAGCCCAAACATTCGAGTCGTGATGCAGATATCGCCGCAATCCAATCAAAAAAAAAAAAAAAAAATCAATGAATGCATGTTAACAAAGCTAATTCCCAAAGTGAACTTGCCCAGTCAGATTCGGATTCGAGTCTAATCTTAGTCACAGTATCTCTAAATAGATCTGATGGCTGATCCGCTGGCTCCGCCACTGCTGCTCTCTAACAAACCGGCGGCAGCTCCCGCGGCTATTAAACTCCACGTGATCGCAGATTATGGCTGATTTTTTTTTTGTCCCATGGCCACTGAAGTAAATATTGGAGAAAATTAACTTTGTTTGTAAAAAAAAAAAAAAAAAAAACTCTCACGAGACCGGGGAACATTCCTCCGCTGGCGCTTGGTGACGGCCTCTCTGTTGACAATCAAAAAGAATTTAAAAAAAAAAAAAAAAAAAAGCACTTGGAGATAAAAGTGGCAATTTTTGGAACAAAGCCGGTTCCCGTTGAGAGGAAGTCGTCGTTTTCACGTGTGGACGCGGTCGAAGCGCAGGCGCACGCATCTGGATTTTTGCGTAAAAATGACGCGGGCGGCTATAAAGTTTGAATATCGGCCGACATTCTTAACGGGCTTCATCACATCTGTGTGGTTGTTTGCAACAGAGTTAGTTACGTTGCTCAAACATATGAAAGCGTAACGAGCTGCCGCCGTCACTTCGAGCATCTGCCATCAGAGCAGCCCACGCTGACCACGCCCACTTAGCAAGACGGGGTTTTTGTATTTTCGTAGGCGAGATGACAAGAGTCTTTTGTTGTATATCCAGTATCTTTCTCTGCAAGTCAAAGAGGGAGTCATACACACACAGAAAAACCGGGGAATTCTCAAGCAAATAACACACGCACACACACACGCGCGCATCTACTGACCTGTACGCTGGAGAGTGTGGTGTACTGGTACGCTTTGAGAACCAGGTAATTGGCCTCGATGTCTATCAGCCCCAGAATCATGTACTTCCACCAGCGCTGCTTCAGGATGGCCAGCAGGTTCCCCTCACCTGTGTTACACGGGGACACGCGGGCGGCGCCGGTGAGAACGCTGGAGCGAGGACGGGGCCCGATCTCACGCCCGCGTCTTTTGGCAATTCGAAAAAGGCGACTCG
>CAAKHG010044711.1:0-17981 GCA_901007715.1 Dactylopterus volitans
AGACAGTAACATTTAGACAAATTCAATTCAATTCAATTTCAATTCAATTATACTTTATTAATCCCTAGGGAAGGTTCCCTCAGGGAAAAATGAGATGAGATAAACTTTGCAATAAGAGGCTGTATACAATTGTGGAAAAGCACAACAACAAAGATATAAGTAGACACAAATAAAGAAAAGGAAAAAGAAAGGGGGCTATTCCTCTTAAAGGAGCTCACTGAATTGTACCATGAATGGGTGCTGTTTCGGAATTTTTTTTTTATTGTTCAGAAGTTGAAGACTATGTATTCTTCAAACTCATAGAGGAATGCAATGTAACTGGCAGTAATTTATCATTTTCAATATAAGTGTAATGACATTTTCTGCAGTCAGTTTTAATAGCAATATTAATATATAATCTTTTATCCAAGGCCAAAAAAGTATATGAATATATGCAATGGAAAATGTGTATTGGGGATTTAGGTTAATTATCAAGAGACACTTATTTTCAATATCTAAAGAAATCGTGGGAAAATATTAGATACAAGTATTGTGTAACATATTGATGTGCATCTGTTTGACCTTATTGGTAACCCAGAATTTATGATGTAACATCATGAGCTCGTGTGTGGAGACTGCCGAGACTGGAGTGACGTCACTTTTACAGTGGCGGAGGGGGGCGTGTCCGGGTGGAACACGCTCCAAAATAAAGATCACGTGTTGGCCCGAGTCGGGGCCGCTGTGAAACAGCGCCCCCCGGCGGACTGCGCCAGCATGGCAAAAATAACAGCACATCAGGGCGAAACCATTCTCCCGGCCGCTCAGCGATGCGATGGCGGATTAACGCCGCCGCGGAGGGGAACGTCATCGAACCATCCAGCGAATAAAACTGCGATGCCGCCACCCGCGAGCGGAACGACGAGCGTCTGGTTTCCTGCCGGGCTTTTAACACGCGCCGGGATTTTTTTTTTTTTTTTGCCCCCCCCTGCCCTCCGCGCAGTTAAAGGGAGTGGTGCGGCCCAGTAGTATTGAAGGCAAACTGAAAACCGTTTGTTTTCACCGAGAGGAAGAAGCGTCGCCTAGAACCGTCGCCGCGGCGGAGTTTTAAAAACGGTTGTTGCGTTTTTTTAAAATATATATCTACATATATATATATATACGTCTATCCGGTTGGAACTCTCGTTGTCTCAGCTCGCCATGGCTCTGTGCGGGGGTGTCGGAGCCATGGCTTTACCCAGCGAGCTCATCGTCCACATATTCTCCTTCCTCTCCGATCGAGACAAGCTGCGGGCCTCGGCCGTGTGCTCGCGTTGGAGGGAGTGTCTCTTCTACCCCGCGCTGTGGACCGAGCTGAAGCTACGGATAGGCGGCGGCGGCGGCGGCCGCGGCTGCAACGGCTCCGGCTCCGGCTCCGGCTCCGAGGACACCACGAGACTGGAGTTCCTCATGCGGAAGTTCGGCTCTTTCGTGCGGGAGCTGCAGCTGGAGATCGCGCCCGTCGAGGGCTACCTGAGCCCGCTGAGCGGCGAGCGGGGCGAGCAGGCTCCGGCTCACGACAACGACCCGCAGCTCTCCGAGTGGTGGAGGGACGCCATGGCCACCTACTTGGACCAGGTGCTGTGCGTGTTCACCATTATCCGCAACAACAGGTAACCTCCCTCTCTAAAAGCGTCCTCTCGGCTGCCTTTTTATTTTTTTTATTCAGTTCAAGACATGTCACGTTCGCCCTTTGTCGGAGTCCTCGCAGTTATTTCGCGTGTAGCCGTAAGCTAGCAGCCAGTGTAAACAAACCCAGGCTTTAGCCGTTACGTAATACGGCCGCGTCTCTGCGGCGGAGCTCGCAGCCAGCTTCGCCCCCGTCTCACGCCGTCAACGGGACAGTATTTTATATATATTTTTTGCATTATTGTCGATACAAAGTCAGTTGTTGTTTTTTTTGTTTGGTTTTTTTTGTCGCCGGGTTGCACCGGTCCCTGCGCACGAGCAGATGCGATACAATGCAGCGACGGCGGTGGCCGGAGGAGGCTTTGTTGCTGGTGACTTGCTGATATCAGCACTGACAGACAGACACACACACACACACACACACGCGCGCACAGAATGTAGATTTAGTCCCGCGAGGTCAACGCAATAATAAGTGGGAACAAAAAAAAAAAGGCCACTTCCTGCTTTGAGAACGTGCCACCGCGTGAAACGCTGGGGCTCCTTGCGTGAAAGCCGAGCCAGCAGCGCCCCGCGCCGCAGCTTCTCCCACGTTCTCCATTATTCGCCACAGTGCTCGGAGGCGCCGAGGTGCCGCACACGCGGGGCCGTGGCCGGTCCTTGTCCCGGTTCTGCTGAGGCGGCTGAAAGCCCCGCTGTTGTCCGGGCTTCCCGCGCCGAGCCGCGTTCCAGCATCGCCCGCGCGCAGCTGTGTCGCCTCAGCTCCCGTGATGGCAACACGCGATGCCAAGTTAATGGAGCGGTGTTGTGGGAGTGACGTCATAACGCCACCTAAGTTTGATTGAAACGCGTTTATTTTGTTAACTTTTTCATGAGCTGCTGCAGAAATGTTGCAGACGTGGCAGCCTGCAAACCACTTTACCTTTTTATTGAGTGATATTGATGACGATGGTGATGGCAGAGCTTCAAGAGGTCCCTGATGGCAAAATAAATTCTTAAATCTTTTGGATACTGCTTTTTAAAACATTGGTGTAAAATTCAGAAAGTTTGCATGAGTTGGCGCACGACCGTCATGTCGTTTTCTGTCGGTACAAATGAGTTTATGTATGAGATGTTGATGATGCGATGAGTAGATTGTTGAGCCCGCTGAGGGAATGTGATGCCGGGCTCTGCAAATGAAATTGACTTGACTTGACTTCATCTGCTGCGCAAATCTAGTTATTTATCAGGAAGCCCGAGTCAGAACTGCGGCAGACCGCAATCTCCAGTTCCCTTGCTCAAGACGGCTTGCGAAGAATCATCACTCAGAACAAGGGGGACGTGATCATTTTAATCAGAATGTCATAATCGGATTTGCCATACTCAAATCAGATGGCTAATCCTGTCATGTGTCATTTCATTACGACACTGAGTCACCAAATTCAATCACCGTTTTCAACTTCAGTTCTTTCGCTGACTGCTAATTAAAAATCTGTTGGGGTGGGGGGGTTTCAGTGACCCTCACTGCTCCTGGTGCAGGTTCCAGAATAATGAGCATGGACGTTAGTCCATACTAAGTGGCTACACGTGAGACTTGTTTGTTTCAATGTAGATATTTCATAGTTTAGCTCTTTGATTTACAGGAAATGGGCTTCATCACGCACATTACACGCGCGGTGGCTGGCAGGCAGGGCTGCGGCCGCGGGGCATGAACTGGGATGGTGATCCTCGCCTTGCAACTGGCTTTGCTGTTCCCCCAAACATAATTACAAGAGGGCATGTAAGACTGTTTGGATGATGGTAAACGGGTGTGCTGCGGCCTCGGCACATTCCCTGTCACCGATTTCCAAAGCGTTGACTTTTGACTGCTGCTGGGGTGCTGCTAATCGTTGTACTGTCTTAGAATGTCGCGGGGTCGTAACAGCGGTGCAGCAAAGTGCACGGCAACCATAGTTCTCTAAGGGACAGAAGACAACGCAGCAATATACAGAACCTGGGATTGTGTAGTTGACACAAAATGCCTCAAGTCTGTCTAATAAGTAAAACCAGTCTGAAGGAAACTGGATTGGAAATGGTCGGCCAAACTCTAGTACGGCAACTCTCCCTTCCCATGAAAATCCCCTCATGTCTTATGTGCGATGAAACCAGCTCCACAACTTGGAGCAACACTGAGGTGAACAAATGTTGACACAGCAGCGTTACCTGTTCGAACCTATCACCACGTCCCTGCCAAATTATCAGAGGCGTTTAAGACGTGTTTCTCTGTCAGTTTTTTTTTTTTTTAATCGAGAACTTCTGTATTTCTGTAAAGGAACAAAAATCACTTGAGTCTGTGCAGTACTGAGCAAATATGTTGCGACGAGAAAGCACAAAACGGCTGCAACATATCACATAGGGCAATTGTTCGCTGTTAAAAATTTGCATCCACCGGAAGTGCTTTTTTGTTGTTGTAAATGTCTAGAAAGTGGAATCTACTGGGCAACGTTGTAAATGTGAGTGAGTTGCAGAGCCGCCTCGGGAGAATTGAGTGCGATTTGCATACAGAAAAACCTATTTTAGAACATAAGCGATGACTTTTTTTTTTTTGTAATTGTTGAAACGAAATGAAGCACTTTTGCAAAACCCTGACAGACCGACTCCATGGGGCAGGGAAGACGTGGCTTCTAGAGCCACACGTGGATGAGAACGCCCGCTGCGTCCTGCAGACCATCGCGTTTGATCATCTCACACGAGAGGATTCGTGTCAGTGAGTCAAACGGAGGTGAAATCCGACACCGGGGCACTTATTTCTGAAGAACAATGCTTTCAAACCGGCAGAAATGCTGATTGCAAACGTAGCAGCTGTTTTATTAGTTTGGCTCAGTGCGCTGACCTGCGTCGGTAATCACGAAAGCACGGCGAGAAAAGAATTCGCCAAATATTCTGTCATGGGTGGCAGTTGTCCTTGAGAGACACTAAAGCACACTGAAAGAGGAAGTTGCTGCAGACACTGAAAGGAGAAGTCAAAGGTAAACAGATGGCTTGGATCTCTGATGGGATCTTTCCCATCGTGCTGTCTGACATTTATGATTACAGCTCGAGCTTGTCCGTCAGGAAAAAGCTCCGTTTAGAGGAGGCACTTTTTATAGTTGACAGTCGCCACACACGATGACGTTGCAGTTTTTTCACTCACCGGTCGCATGTTTCTCCCTCGATGCCGAGCAGACTCGAGTGAGTTTTATTCCTTTCAATCGTTTGGACCTGAAGCCGTCAGAAACCGGGCCCGGGTTCAAAAACACCAGTGTTCTGCTTTTTCGGAGCACCAACCAAACAATAATGCGGTGACGCATTTCTCATTGAGCAGATGTCTCATTATTGAAAATGCTGATGGCTGCCCTGTTTAGAATTTTGAAGATAACTACTGACCGTCAAAGGCAAGGCCTCTCCCGCGTTGTTTGCTGCTGTCCGCTAGCTATTCAGTCTAATGGGATTTGCCCACAGAGGGAAACCAACTCATGTGTTTTCAATGTTGAATCACTTTTATTGGCGGCAAAAATATTCTAAGATGTCTCGCCATCGTAGTTCATTAAATGCTTTGTTTCTTTTCTGTTTTCCCTCTCTCCTTTTTCTTTCTCCCTCCCTCCTTAGGAACCTGCAGAAGTTGAGTCTGTATGGAGACACTTGCATCGTCCAACAAGAGGGACTCTTAGACAGCTCCAACCTGCTCCAGATTCACCAGGGGGACAAAAAAATCAACGAGTGAGTCCCAGCACAGCAACACACAAGGCATTTCGTGTCAGAAATGGTTTTATTCAGTGTTACTTTTTATGCACAAAGTAAAACAGAGTTCACCAAGGACAACATTGTCTTAATATTTTAGGGAACAAAAACATATTTGTGGCTGTGATATGTGTGTTGTGTGGTGTTTTCAGAATGATAATTAACGAAAAAATGGGTTGACGTTCATAAAAGCGACGGCATCACATGTCGGCATTGCTGCCGTCATCAAACTTGGAAGTGCGATCCTTCTCCCGAAGCGCGTGACGTGAGAGTGTATGATATCAGGGGCTCAGAGGGATGCTTTGGAGAGTTTCAGCTCCTTGTATCACTGTCCAGCTTGTGACTTCACTCTCGGGGTGTCATGGTCCGTCACGGCAGGAAGCAGTTCTCAGAGAGAGCCCTTTAAAAGCGCCGCACGCCACCGTCTCAGTGCCAAACGGCCATTTTGCAGGTTCAAAGAAGCGAGGCGGACGTGTCAGCATGGAGCGTGTCAACGCGCAGTTTTAAAAAGCTGGTTTCCCAGTCCGCTGCAAAAATCTGTCATGGGATTGTCCGCTTTGAAGCATGTTGTTCTTCCCGAGGACTCATCGTCCATGTTGGCCAAAATGTTTAGCTTTGATTGATACTTCAAGGAAAACTCTTTAAACCCTTCCTCTCGAAATAGAGGTTTTTGGTATTTGAAAGTGAAACAGTCCCTGGTGCAGAGTTGCAAATATGCTCTCAGCATCTTCAGTTGTGGTCCACATTTTCGGTGTGCAGAGCTCAGCGCCTCTCCAGCACGTTGCACACATCACTGCTCATTTTAACAGCCCTCCCCAGTTCGGTGTACTACCTTGTTTTCTTCTCGGTATCACAGCGCCGCACGTTCATAGCAACCGCTGTGGGTTTGTTTTGTACCTCTGCGGTGGTGAGGTGGGCAGCATCACATGGTGGTGCGATGTCAGCGCATACCTTATACGCTGAACTTGTCGCAAGGATTTGTTCCTGTGGTCGTCCCTCAGTTGAGTTTCACGGAGCTACAGTCTTGTGGGTTAACTGGATTGGAGCTAATTCTCCTCCTCGCTCTCATCATTACGTTCCCTTCCGCTCTCCGCAGAATCCAGCAGTTGTTCATGGAGCTGCTGTCTAACAGCCGGCAGCTGAGGTGGTTGTCCTGCAGCTTCATGCTGGGTCTGGTGACTCCCTGCTCATTAGCCTGCCTGTCCAACCCCTCCGCTGAGACCCTGCAGCACCTCAGTTTACTGGACCACCAGCTGGGTATGTGCTGATTGTTTGTTTGATTTTTTTAGTAATTGTATCACCTCCTCAAGCTTTTGCTCACGAAGGAACAGGTGTTGATGTGTTTCTATTTGAGCCACGTTTTGACAGCTTGTCGCTTCTCTGTTCTCTCCTGATCTCTCATCAGGTCCGCTCATCTCACCATCGGAGTTGGATCGTCTCTCTGCTCTTCACTCCCTGGCCCTGGATTTCTCCGACCTGACCTCTGAGCTTTGCGGTCTCCTGGCATCTCCTCGCCGCACTCCGCTGCACCGCCTCTCGCTTCTGCTCAACGGCGCCGCCCTGGAGTTCAAGCCATTAGAAGGAACAGCCACAGAGGATGACTGGAGGGCCCTGGTAATGCAACCGTTATCCGTTGGCACTTCATTAACACAGTAGCGGCTCTATACTCTATTTTTTGGTTTTCCATTAGGACAAAATACCTTATACCACTTTTTTTAGTAGCTGCTCTCCTCGGGTTCATAAAAAGACCGACCAGGCTCTATGATGTACTAAAAGGTGATGTGAAAACGTTGCAGACCACTGCTTGGTCAGAGAGGATCGTCATTGCGTCATCAACGCACGGCACACACTTTATACCTTAAACGGCGCAAACCCGTGCTCGTTTTGAAACAACTAAACTGCTGTAGTGGCCACACTTTTACTTTTTTTTTTTAATTTCAAAAATGGCAACCCGGAAGGTCACGGCGTGGTCGCCATTCAGTCGATATCGTCCATTGTTTCTCTTCTTCCTCGTGTTTCTGTGCCGCTCCGCGCATTTCAACGTCACGTTTAGGGGGAAGTCTGCAGTTTGGTACGGCATCACTATGATGACCAGTTACAGCGAGGCAGTGCTATCTTCTCATGGAAAACTACCTGATGCTAAAGGAGAGTAAAGTAGAGCCAGCATCAGTGGAAAAACATTGTAAGATTCTCCTAAATGTCAAGATATGAATGTTATATCACATCAGTCACCTTCACGTGATCCCCCGCAGGTCCGCTCAAGCGCCAACTTGCGAGTGTACATCATGGCCCTGGAGGTCGACAGCTCTGAGCTACTCAGGGTCCTGAAGCCGAGTCTTCCTCTGGAGCGCCTCCACCTGGACAGTTACAGCACTCTGGTGACCGACGCCACCCTGGAGCTCATTTCTCAGCAATACAACAAAACCCTGACTCACTTCCTGCTACTGAGGGATGACCCCGACTTCCCCGACCTCAGCGTCAATCGCAACGAAGATCCGTTGGTCCTCTTGGCATGGCGATGTACTCAGCTGGCTGTGCTCGTGGTACATGGTGAGTTCAGCTCATTGTTCCAGTGACTAAGTTGAACTCTGCTACACTGAGGCAAACGGTCGCCTTTTTACACATTTGGAGCTACAGCAATCAACAGAGAATTGATTGCAAACCAATTTGTTGACTGGATTATCATTTTGATTTTATTTGTAAGCAAAAATGCAAAACGTTGCAAGTTTTTACGTACGAGTGTTTGAGAGTTATCAATGACAGGAAAATGCTGATCTTTTTCGGAACTTTGACCGTCTCTAAGCGCTTCCGGTTCAGTTTTTCAACAAGAAAATATGTAGAAAATTATTGATCAGAAATGAAAATAGCCTCAGTTCAGCTCTGGCAGCATTCTGGCCCCTGGAGGTCTGCGTATTCGCTCTCCTTTCAGCTCTTGGTCCATCGGGCTCACCAAGTCGTTGCTAACTGAGCACGTCTGCTGGCTTCAAATGTGTCCGTCACCAGTCTTTCACTGAGAACAGCTGGCTGCTGCATCCGGGGGTAAAGCTGGTGAGAGTGAAATGAGATGACGAAATGAGAGAAGTTAAAATCCGCTGGTTCTAATCATGCAGCTCAGCGCCGAAACACCTGCAAGGTTGCATATTCGTTTCCTTCTCGTTAAAGCTTGTTCCAGTCCAGCCTCCCTGACCGCCTCTCGTTGCAGGTTACACTGTGTGGTCTCATAACTTGGTGGCCATCGCTCGGCTGCGGGGATCCAGTCTTCGTGTCCTCACCGTGTCCGAGGAGAGCATCGACTTCGACCCGGACCAGTCGGTGTGCATGGAGGGGGACCCAGTCCACAACCTGGTCAAGGAGGTCTCACTTGGCCTGGGCCGCGTCTGGCACCCGTGCTTGGATTCCAGCCTGGTTTTGTCCGAACCCACCCAGCACTTCCACCGCGAGCTGCAAACCTTCAGCATGGGCATGTAGACAAGAGATGGCCGATCCAGCGCACCACGGCCTAAAAACTGTGTCAAGACCAGACCAGACCAGCCAGGTCTACGCCCGCTCCGACCCCTGAACCAGACCGAAAGCAGGACCGAGTGAGACATCTTAACTAGATCTTAAAACAGTATATGAATTACAACTGTGACAACAGATGTGAGTTGTTTTTATTTTGTTTTAAATTTTTTTCCGCTCACAGGGGTTTTAGCACACAAACCTAAGCCTAACAATTTCCAAAACTTGCTTTCTCTTTTCCTGATTTTCTATTTAGTTCTTTGGGCAAAACAAATCTTTAATTTTAACTTAGATGACGAAATTAGAAAATCCAGTAGGCGTGATACTTTGCATTTAGCTCTTAATATTCTCTTGTTTGGATGTCACTGTTGTCCTCTCCGACGAGCCCCAACCCCCCATATCTGGCCTGGCCCAGTCTGGTCTGGTCTTGGCCACAGCAGGTCTGCAGAGCTCGCTGTGTCTCCCTCACCTTGATAACCTCCAGAGCCTCTGTAAGATGTTACTTTTTTTTCCCCCTTCCACTTTTTTTTTTTTTTTTTTTTTTTAATTGCTCCCATTCTGTGTATAATCTTGTTTCTCCTGTGTGGTGGTTCCCTTGCCTGTATAGGCTTTGTGTGTATTTAAAATCAGATATATTATTATCTCGCTCAAAGCTAGAACAGGTCAGGCAGGCGGTGTTGAGTAAAGGACGGTTGAGATTGTTGGTGGGGGCGGATGGTGGGAGTGGAGAGTGTGTGTGATCAGACACAAGTTACTAGCTTTAGTTGTGAAAGTGTTTTTCCCTCTTTTTTTTTTTTTAGTCAAACCTCGGCTCTGCATCTGTCTGATCCGCTCTAGCAAAAGCTGTAAACGTGCTGATCAGTCACTTCCACAACACTTCGCTGCTTCTTCTTCTTCTTCTTCTTCTTCTGCACTTGTCCACTCGCTGAGAGCCTCGCCAGCAGGGCGGGAGTCTCCACTGTCAAATGGCCGAGTGCGGCTGGCGTCGATCAGCCTCGACGCAGCGTTCAACAGCAGCCATGTCAGTGCCATGACTCCAATGTATGACCTTTTTTTTTTTTTTTAAATAGCTGGCGAGCGGCGTTCCCAAGCCAAATCGTTTTAATGAAGATTTAGAGCACCTTACTGATGGTGTTCAGTGGAGACTATTGTTACATGTTTGCCGCCAACACACTTCCCAACCTGCTCACTCTGTCGACATATCCTGCAACCATACCAGTCGACTTCGTAGGGAGCCTCGTCTTCCAACTGACTTTCATAGCCAAACGATAAAAAAAAAATTAAAAAAAATCAGCCCTTCGCAGCAGAAAACACTCCTGCTTTGTTCTGTCGTGAGCTGTAGTAAACATTCGCATCTTGTTTTATTTATTCGGGAGTGTAGCCGTATAGCTTTGCTCCCTTTAGACGTTAAAGACTTTCAGACTTTAGTTCCAGAGCCATTTTGCGTTGAACGTCTCCCTTGTGTCGTGTTGGCATCCAACAAACATCCTCGCCATATGCTAGCATGGAAGCATCGCGAGGGGACCGTGACACCAAGCGAAAGGCGGGAGCAGGAGTGTGGGCTCCGACATTTGAGCACATGGAAATGTTCGGAATCATCAGCATTATTCTGGAAAGACGTCGGGCTTGTGTTGCACAAGGCCGTCTGCATCAGTGCTTTTGAGAGGTCCGTTTGTACCGCAACAGCAGTATTGTGCAGACTCACCTCGCGAAGCCAGCAGTTCTGCAAGGAACCGGGTTTCCTGGGTAGCGGCTTTCTTGTTATGGAGTAAAACATTTCGTCGTCGAGAGCGGGGAAAAGAAAAGGATGAATGTAACTTAACTCTGAGTCTGTTGGCCAGTCAGTCAGGCTATTTTTTTTTTTTTTTTAAATAGGGAAGGCTTACTGTATAGATTTGTGGCAGGGGCACATCCGGCCTCATCAGTCAAGGATGCTGATTCAAATCAGTTTGGGCATTGCATGTTCCTCCGACAGCCGAGACTTGTTATTTATCTGAGAGCACAACATGGTTTCGGGGTCAAACTGCTCATTTCTTTGCTGAGAAGTTTTCTCTGTTAGTCTCAGGTAGGCTTCTAACATCCCTATGACCGGGACAGCGGTGGCGATGATGTCGAGTAGGGTGTGTATGTGTGTGTGTGAGTGAGTGAGTGTGGGGAAAACAAGCAATTAATGTGATACGTAGTTTTTATTTTTTCTGAAGTTCCTCCTAAGTCACAGTTGCCTTGGAAACAGCCCCTTGTTGTTTTTTTTCTTCTGAAAACAGTTGTTCATGTTGTTGATGATGATGATGATGCTGGTTCTTTTGCCATCTGACAAACCCCCACTCCGCCCGGGTGGAGGGTCAGCAAACCTAATCATACATTTGTTTTCAAAGATTTAGGTTGGTAAAGATAAACGACTGGCACATATTTTATTCCTCCAGCAGACATTACCGGGGGGGTCGAGGGTCGCTGTGTCGCAGTAGGAAATCCATGCTGTCAGTAGTGGAGCTGCTGGGCCCAATTAACGTATGAGATGAATGTGGTGGACCTTCTGGTCTGGCTGCCGACTTTCTCCTCGGACATCCAATCTCAATTACTCGAGCATGACTGAATCTTAATCTCATTAATTGTCAGATCCAAGCTTTTGAAATCCAGCAGGCGAACGCCTGCACTAATTGTTGTTCAAGCTCCGTGGCAGACGAGACGCTGAAGACCAAATGTTTTGGACCTAAGGCCAAGCCCAAGCTAGTTGCAGTAATGGGTGCCTGAGCCCGGTGTGGTTGCTCCAGTGCTTGGTTATGACAGCGGCGCCGCACTGGCGTGTTATGAAGGCTTTCGCTCAACTGGAGTTGCGAAACTTAGCAAGAGCATCAAAGGTTACGCGTCTAACCTTGTCCTGTAAACGATGTCCACTAGCTGCTGCTCGGACAGTTTGCCTCAAGCGGCTTCAGCTCGGTCGCTGTTGTGCAACTGCGGCTTTTAGAGATTTGAGGAAATGGCGTAGCAGACCGCGAAGGTCCGTGTCGGCGCGCTCACGCGGTTGAGTTGGTCGATTTATTCCACGGTCAGCCGGATATGGAACCGGAGCTGCCCAGTGCACCCACACTTTGCTTGGTCCTACTTAGTGGGCCTGTATTTGCCAAGAGTTTGCTCGTGTGTGTGATGGGACCTCGATGGTTCAGCCATGATAATCTCCAGTCCTTGGTCCATATCTCAGGATAATTGCACTTTGGTACCAAGAGTTTCTTTTTAAAGGCCGTGTGTGGCCAGATAGATGTACGCTCAAACACACACACACACACACACACACACACACACCCTCGAGGACACAACAACACCAACATAACACATCCAGACCAAAATATGTTGGGTTTTATCTAATCTTCCTCCTCCCCTCCTCCAGTTTTCCTCTTATCTTTTCTGTTGTTGTTTTGGGTTTGTTTTGGGGGTTTTTTTGTTTTTTTTTAAGAGCTCAACGTTGGTTCTTCTGTGTGAGACTTTTTAAACTGCTGGAGTTTGCGTATACGTGTGTGCGTGGGTCATCAGCTGAGTTGGGTTTGCGAAACCACAGCAGTTCATGATGGACAACGGCGTCAAACTAGTCGTTTGTTTCGAATCGGCACATTAAATTTTAGAAGTCATAGATTTTTAGAAGCTGGTTTCTTAGATTCCACCAGCATCCCATTCGCCTGCTTCCTCAAGTGTGTTGAGTGTGTTGCTGGCACCGCCCTCCATGTTTGGACAGTCTAGCAGAACAACAGGAGGCGCTGTGATTTTACAAGTTAAATGAAACCAGGTTTCACGCAATATGCAGTATATGAAGTACTGTTCTAGTCACTGTTAAGTTTCACTCCAAGACAGTTCTGAACAAAAGTCCCATATGGATGCGCGAAGACGGACGATTTATCCAAGTTAGTGTGCGTTGACGTCATGTGATGTAAATGCCTTCTAGGAACGCCAAAGGCCACAAAGACGGGCGAAGGAAGGAGCCAAGATGGCGTAGATGATATGCATGAGGACAGAAAGGCAAAACATTGTCCTTTTTTTTCTCCTTTTTTTCCTCTTGTTAATTTTTTCGTGTCTTCACCAAAACACACCAAAAAAAAAAAAAAGGATTCTCGTAAAGTTGCGGGGGAGAGCTTTGTGTTGTATTTCCAAAGAGACAAGAGTCCTGCCGCTGAGACGGCGCTGGCAGGCGGATCACCCGGCGCTCAGAGAGAGTTTGACACGCACGGTTACCGTAAAGCCTTCCGGAACACCCCCCCCCCCCCCCCCCCCCCCCCCCCCCCCGCCCGTCAACTCCCTGCGTGTCATCACTAGTAGACAGATGTTGAGCCATCTTGTGCCTAAAAAGCCTCTGGAGTCTCGCTGCTTTCCGAACCTCTGCTCTCCCCAGGTCGTTAGCGTGGCGCCGTCGTTGTCGTCGTTGCTAGCCGTGATTGTTAGTCCGGTCTTCCGCTGGAAGCTGGCCGCGGCCGCTCGGCTTTCCCAACGCGTCCGAGCGCTCGCGTGTCGTCATTTCAAGTTTCACCGATGCGCGTCCAGTCGAAATGCCTGAATGCGGTGTTAACGGCTGCGTGTGTGAGCTAGCTTCCAGCGCAGCCGGTCATGTGGTTATTGGTTGGTGTGTGGGTGGGTGTGTGCGCGTGTGTGCGGGATCGTGTGTAAGTGTGGGGGGCGGGGGCTGCTCATGTTCCGTGTAGTCGTATCTCTCCTCTCCTACTGCAGCAGGAAACAGGAACGCATATTGTTCGTTCTCAGGGCACAGTGGGTTTTCTAAAAGAGGAGGACGAGTTAACAATAGCTCAGGCCTGTCGCTCGCTCACAAGAACAGTAGGAGTCACTGGATCTGTTCTCCTCCTCTCGTGTGTATGTGCTGCTGTTGTTGTTTTGTTTTTGTTTTGAAGCTGCCAAAGACCACAGTGGAACAAACCTAACCCAGACACAAGCCTCTCTGAAGTGCTCATGTTACATTCGCACTGGCAGCAGGCTGCTCCGGTAGTCGTCTTCTTCCGCTTTCGGCTTCCTCGAAGCACTTTTCTATTCCGCCTTTTCCTTTCTCCCCTTCGTCCCACCGCTCCACGTTCACCCACCCGAACCCCGCCGCTGTTACGCCGCTGGCTGCGCTGCAGCCGGACCAGAAAATTGGTGCGCAGCCGCAAGCAGGGGTTCGCAGTAGCGTCGCGCGCCTTCTGCAACGTGGCCAAACCTCCTGTCTCTCCGAATGGCACTCAGGGTCTGCAGTGTGTTGCGAGGCATCACCGTGCAGCGGGGCCGCCCGGGTCCGGCGCAGCTCGGTCGTAGTGTGACGGCGGCGAAAGCGGAGGGGGTGGCGGGAGTGTCGGCGACAACTCCTCATCACCGCATCGCTCCCTCGGTCTTCATTCTGTTCATCACCTGTTTCACTGTGAGGAGTGAGTGAATGTAAACCTAAAAGGCGATGGGGAGGAGGAGGAGGAGGCGGACATGGGTGGGGCCTCTGAACAGGCCCGTAATGTGATTTGCTGCTAGAGATTTTTTAGGACCACGACATTCCACACGGGCAGCGCGGGGACGGGGAGGGGGCGGGTGCGGGGGATTTGCTCGGGCCATCGGACTGGCAAACAGTTTATCACATGGCCATAGATTCTGCATGAAAATCAAGACTACATACGTATAAATATATATATTATATAAATATTTTTTTTACTTTGAAATGGTCTGTTTTTTTGAAGGGAAGGAGGGTGCAGATGGAAGCGACCAGTCACACCAGATCACCAGCTGGTCTGAGCAGAGCGGAGGTGTGATAACATTTAGAGGCGATTGTCTAAGAGCGCGTCGCCATCTCAAGAAGAAGAGTGACGCACATTCCGGCGACGCCGAGCTTTGCTTCCGAGCGACGCAGCGGCGGCGGCGTCCCAAGGACGTTCGAGCATCCCTTTTTTGTGTCGGGCACACAAAACCTCACAAGCGAAAGCAACTCTGAACGTGCCGAGTACGACGGTTAGCTGCTCTTTCCCACTCGCTGAATCACTGTAGGAGGCAGTTAGTCTTCGCATTTAGTACAACTGACATACACACACACACACACACACACACACACAGATATTCGCCATAGAGCCTGGGCTGGACTGACCTTCACGACCAGCTGGCAGAGCCTTATTTTTACTGAGATCATTCAACGTGAGCGGAGTTTTTCGAGGCTGCGGACGGGAGGAGGTCAGCGATTCAGGAGAATAATACCAGCAGTCACTGCAGCCACTTCAATCCGCGTGCGTGTTGTGTGCTCCCGTGCTCTTTTTATGAAATACTGGAAGATAGCAGGGCCCATTCGGCCTTATGGGTATCCGAAACCACAGAGCTGGCCTCTTCTGTCGTCCATCTAAAACGCCTCGGCGGCGTATGAAAACTGGCAACAGCGTCGGATCAAAAACGCGATCTGGGAGCGTGTGTCCGGCCGGGTCTCATGCTTCCGCGCTGACGGTCCAGAGCCAATATCAGTACGACCGCCATCAGCGGTGTGTATGTGTGCGCGTGCGTGTGTGTGTGAGAGACGGCGTTATTTGAGTACCAAAGCAGCCGATTGCGTCAGACGCGCATCAGTCTGAACGCTGGCTGAGGGGCCGCAAGCGGGCGCACACCAGACACGGCCGCCGCACTTCCTCAGACGCCACGCCAGCTCCAGAGTTTTGTAACGTTGCCTCTCAGGATGTTTGCTGTGTTGTCAGTAATCACACTTACAAGGTATATGTACCTGTAACGGTAGAAAAGTGGTTGTGGCTCAGCCTTTCCCCAAAAAAAAAAAAGATATGGAACAGTTTGTGAGAAGAGAGCCATCTCGAGACCGCCGGGGTTTCCCCGCGACAGCGTGAGTTTTCAGACACTTCCTGTTTTGTTTTCTTGGAATCTAGATGCTACGACCGGTGCAAGCGAGACCGAATGAGCTGACGTAGGGCCGGACTCCTACAGGAAAGCGGGGAGTCCCGTGAACATCCTGATATGTTTCTGTGAGGAAAAACACTGGATGTGCATTGTACTGGTAAACAGACGTAGGTCGGCCTGTTCGAGACCGCATGTATTCTTATCAAAGGCCATGAGCTACACTAAGAGCCTTAGAGGACATTTGGACGCTCCAGTTGTCAGTTTCCGCCGTGTTTGACACTAAAACCGGTTTTCCAGCCAGCCGGTGGTGGTGGTTTTTGTTCTTCTTTGTCTTTTCTTTTCCATCTCGAGTGTACGTTGATACACTGGCCGCTCTATTGTCCAAGAGAGGAAACGTCACTTGATGGCGCAAACTGGCCAAACCCTGTCAGCCGCTCCATGGCCCAAGCAAGGACCTGATAGGTAATCATGCTCGGTGTCGGCCAACCATCTTCGTTTCAGTCTCCGCTACCGTGGCGCCGATGTTTCTGGCCGGTGAACAGAGTCGTTCTTGTCAAGTCTGGAGAGCCAAACCTCGTAATCAGCCGGGCAGGCAGGCAGGCCGCCTCAGTCCAGCCTCACAACTATGCAAGAGGAATGCATATAATCCACATTCTCTTTGTGTTAAGTTTTTATTTTTCTATATATATTTTTTTTTCCTCTCTCACTGTCAACACAGTCGACGTGAAGACGTAAACTTCTAAGAACTTGCAATGACAATACTTTGGCCTTACGATGATTCACGAAATCTTGTCGCTTTCTTTTTAAGATCTTTTGATTCTGGTCGGCCAGCCCGGCGGCGGCGGCGGTAGCGGCAGCGGTGGCGGCGGGCTCACTCTTGGTCTCCGTGAGACTGGCTAGACGGCCCCAATTTTATCGTGGTACGAATGTTGTGCATTTGTTTAAAATCAGGACAGTTTGCAATAACAGCAGTCTTACTAGTGGCCACAAAGGGGCACGAGCAGTGCTGACAGCGCCCGGCTGCGTCTTTAGAAAACCATAGAGGAAGAGATATAAAACTATATGAATAGCTATATAAACTCTCACAGTGCATATTTGTATAAGTCTCAACAATTCATTACCATGGTTATACTCTTATGCAACACATGTCTGGGTTCAATTTATGAACATGAAGTATCTTATGAAATCATGCAAGACTTTGTAAATCAGAAGCGATGTTGTCGTCGTCGTTGGTGTCGTGTGTGTTTTGCAAAAAAAAAAAAAAAAATGGTCGTTCTGTTCCTGTGTGATTGTGTCTGTTACAGTGAGCACATAGCAGCGGGTTTAACCTTGTTTTTCTCTCTTTTTTTTTTTTTTAATTCTTTCCGTTAGCAGGGAGCCAGACTCAACCCAAACCACAGCTGGACTAGATTTCAAACGCATTTGACCACCTCACCAAAGCTCCACGCTCAACGGAGTCGGGTGGGGTGTGGGTATGGGGGCGGGGCTTCGCGTTTCAAACGGAGCAAAGTGTTGCGTGCGGTCCGTCGGAAGAATTCGGACTCAGATTAATCCTGACCGGGCAAAGACGAGTTCTCCTCCGCTGTCAGCGCGAAGCGGCTCTCGAGTCGAGGCTCGAACTCGAATCGTTGGCAACCTTTTGATTTGAAACCTTCCCCGGCTGTTCTTTTCGGTTTAGTCTGCGAGTAAAAAAAAAAAAAAAGATAATAATAATAAATTAATTAAAAAAAAACAGTCCTCCAAGGTGGGGTGTGTGTGTGTGCGCGCGTGTGTGTGAAGGAGCTCACCAGCCGAGAGGACAGAGTTTTATCACTGAGAACAACGTTGATCCGCGGTGGTTCTGTTGTAGAGAAAAAGGGAGGGGTGGGGCGGAGGGCTGGGGAGGGGCGGGGGTCATGGGGGGGGCTCCACACAAACCTCCATGTCAAAGCTCTGAAGTGACAGATGGAGTAAACATGAGGGGTCGACCTGCCGAATGTTGATTTGAAACGGTGTTGAATGAATGCTTCTCTTCTTTTAGTCAGTGAATAAAAGCATCAAAAAGTCACTGGCCGCTGTCGTCTTGTGTGTTTTGTGGCGTTGAGTTGCCAAGAAATCCCGCCGGGACGAAGGGCAGCCGCAGAGTAACGACCCCACAGCAGGATTATCACCCTTCTTCATGTTCTGGAGCCCCGTTGGAAGAGATGTGGCTCAGTTGGGATCATGACATCAGCTGTAGAGATGCTGATGCACCTCCTAAATATGTAAACGCATCGTCAAAT
>CAAKHG010044715.1:3773-17482 GCA_901007715.1 Dactylopterus volitans
AGAGTCATATTTTCATTATGAAAAACCCAGTACCCATCGCAGAACCCAATACCCATCCCAGCCGTCACAGAGACCTTCACATCAAGGCAGCGAGGACGAACGCCCAGATCGGTGTAAGACGACAAAACAAAAACATACCAACAAATAAGCAGGAGGAGAAAAAACCCTTCTTGGAACCTAAGTTACTTGCTGGCCGCGTCTCCTAGTGAAGACCTGATCGGCCCAATAGTTCCTTGACTCTCCTAAATATATGGAGATATTTCTAAAGCGAGGCCGGGGAGGGGGTCAGTGGACCAGGCAAGTAGAACAAGATCAGGGGGATATTTCAGTAGCAGGAAGTGTTTCTACATAATCCAGTCGTGGTTTCCAGTGGGAGTAGAACTTCTCAGGGCGACCTCTAAGGTTAAATTTGACTTTCTCCAGTTTCAGTAAAAATACCAACTCATGCAGCCAGGATTTAAAAGCAGGCGGCTGGGGGGATTTCCATAGAAGAAGAATCTTCCTGCGCGCGATCAAGGATGAAAAAGCTATAACATTATCCTGCAGATTGTTGGCTTCCTTGACGGCTGGTAGG
Organism: Dactylopterus volitans; assembly: GCA_901007715.1. NCBI lineage: Eukaryota > Metazoa > Chordata > Actinopteri > Syngnathiformes > Dactylopteridae > Dactylopterus > Dactylopterus volitans. The sequence continues at coordinate 4,348 of CAAKHG010044715.1, forward strand.
CATGCATGCGTACGACAAAAGCCTAAATCGCTGGAGCTGCGCGGCTCCAACAGCCACATGAGATTTTACCTGAGACTCTTTTCAACACTCGTCACTGGTTTAATCGTTTGTAAACTGCTCGATGGCACAGATTTATGAAATAACAGACACGTAAATCAAAGAGACAATTAGGACGGAACAAAAAAGCTTTCAAGTGACTGGTGGTTACCTCACCTCCTCCACAGGTGACCGAGCAGGGGAAGAAGTCTGTCTCCCTCCACTGGTACCTGATTGGCTGGTAGAAGAGAAACTGGACTACTGTGTCCTTGGACCCTCCATACTTCATCTGGGTAAGTGTGCAGAGGAGAGAAGAAATGGAGAGACCAGGGTGAAGTGACGGAGTTGAGCTCAAAAGGTCGACGATTCCACCAAAGAGAATCAGGGGAAGTCTTAAGAAGGATTTTTGGACAAAGCCGGGTTTCGTAGGACACAACTAAATTAGGATTAGATGCGTCAGGAAGGGCTTCTCAGGTCCTGCTCAAAACATTTATGAGGATAATGATTTTTGATACAAAAGAATTGGAGCGTGAGGATGAGGGATGTCCAAACAGGGTGACAGAAAAGTAAAAGCCAGTTTATTTGAGCAGGTGGTAGATTATGTTTGTATCCTTGTGTCAGGCGTTCACATTCTTCTTTTTTTGTGATTTGATCTGATCTCGGCCCATTTCCCATTGTTTTGTTGTTCTTTCCCCACCCTCATCCCTGCATCTCTTTAAGAAGCCCGAAAAACTGTTACACGTCCTGTGGGTCCCTCAGCCTTTCTGAAAGGTCCCACATAATTGATGGACTAACTAAAATGAAAGAAGTATGTGCTCTGTGCTGCAGGTCCCAAAGAACCCGAATTAAAAGAAACAATCCCTTTGCTCGAAGGACAATCGTAGAAATAGGCATCCGTTTTTGGTCCAAGGCAAAGTCAGCAATAAGGGAAGAACACCAGGTCGGGTCTGTGGATCTAAGTCCTTCAAATGAGGGCAAGACCATAGTGGATGAGCCTCCTGTACAGGTGAGCACTCAGTCGGGTTTAGACAACATCACCAGCTGCGACATTCAGGGAGGGGCGTGGCTTAGCAGCATGTGCTCGCAGCATGTGCTCGTGTTCCTTAGTGAGCCGCCCTGGTTGCTGTGGACCCAGCTAAGCCCCTCCCACGGCTGCCGCCCTGGTTGTTTTGGACCCGGCTAAGCCCCTCCCACGGCTGCCGCCCTGGTTGTTTTGGACCCGGCTTAGCCCCTCCCACGGCTGCCGCCATGGTTGTTTTGGGCGCTTTGGGTTGGAGCCTTTCAGGATGCCCTGTCCAGCGAATCAAGCGAGGCTTCAGTTGCCTTTCTGGCGGCTGGATGGTGTGCTTGGGATTATCTTTAATAACTTTTAAATTGTAATGACTAGAAAGGACACGGTATGGTGCAGAGGAATGAGATATAGGCATCCTTGTCTGAGAAGGTTTAATTAACTGATAGTAAGAAAAATGAGGAATAATGGCTCCTCTGCACAGCACTTAGCTTTGTGAAGGCCACGTTTAGCTACAGCCTATCTTTGTCATAATTATGACTGGTGCTCTCCAGTGATTAAATCACACTAACAGGCTGGGATTAATCATCATTAATGACACTTTTAATAAAATATTCATCCTTACTTGTATCTGAAGGGACAAAACAAATCCAAATGTGTGACGCCGGGATAATGAAACGAAATGAGGGTTACTTTACTTCTTACTTCAGGTTTAAAGTCTATAGTTTTCCTTAGTCTCAGTGAGGTGTGCTGCTGAGCCGAGGTTGTCATGGTTACCTACTGACGTCGAGTGGTCCAGAGGTCCAGAGTGATAAACTCAAGCACTTTTATTTGCATGCTGTTATTTTAGCTAATACACATATTTAAAAAAAAAAGGGAGTTACTGTCTCATCACCGCCAACCAGTCAGGATACAGTTTCTAACATTGCCGCTTTCACACCACAGGAACCTGTTTCATGTACCCGGGCTTTTGAAAAGCCTCGTTCCCACCGACGGTACCCGGGAAGAAACTTTCCCTCAACCCCAAACTTTCCCCGGAAAAAGTACCTGGTAGTGAAGTTGGACTTTTCAGATGACCCGGACTTCTTGGTGGTGGAGCCGTGCGCTGAAGAACGCTGACTGGTGGAAGACACCCGTGGCGTTTACGTTCACCTGCCGTGTTTAAACCTGCGGCTGCAAACGTGTTGTATTTCTACAATCTTTACTTGGTTTGTGTTTTGATCGCTTGGACAATGAAGCAAAAGAAGAGGATCTTCGAGAAGTCGGGTGATGTTCAGCCCCAACTCTTTACTGACTTTTGTTTTGTAAATCTCATGGCTCCTTTTTTTTTTTTGCACCTTTTGATTTCCATTTGAATTTTATAGACAAAGTCTGGGTCGGGTGTTTTAGCATTGTGCTGATTGGTCGGTGATGAATGACTTCTTCTGTGGTGGTTAACTTGGTCTTTGCAAACTGTGCAGGCCACTTTAGTTTCCTCCAAAGATTCGTCGGGCAACTTTTTAAAGGTAAACTTTCCTCCTGAAACTCAGCAGCCTCGCCCTCATCATGCTCAGCCAGGACGCTGTGGTGAGGCTCGCGTCCTCATTGGTCGCTGCTCTCTAATTCTTCTTCTTATACGTTTTTTTGGCCGTTGTTTGTCAGGTTTCTCCTCCTTCAAAATCGACATGTACATTTTTGTGTAACCGCGTCACATTTCTAACTAACAGCACTCATGTTCATGCACTCAGATTTCTTTTTGCAACCAGTTGAGTCGCCCTCTGCTGGCCGCCGGAGAGAAAGCAGGTTTGAATCTGCATGGGCTTCCCTTCTCTGCCGGGCCCCTTCACTCTATGCAGCCGCTGTGTGCTCGTGATTCTGCCTCTCGGCTCTGTGCTGAATGAAAGAATGCGGCTTTGAATTCACTTCCCACATCCTCATCCACTCGCGTTCGGCCTCTACGAATGGGAACACCTCACTGTTTCGATTTAGCAGCCCCCTTTTGAAGTGATACTAATTATTCTGACAGCAAATACTGCCAAATTTCATTCGAAGATTGTACTTCACAGTCTGATTTACACTACTTATGTGCTTATGTGCACAACACAGGCATCAGATGTTTTGCCGCGGGGCTATGCGTCGCTGCGCCGACTCACCTTGATGATGTAATCAGCTGTGAGCGGTCCGTGCGTCCTGAGCGCCTGCCGCTCCGTCGCTCTCTGGAAGTCCAGGGACGTGTTTGCTATCAGATATGAGCCTGTGGTCAGCAGACTGGCCTCCTGCCGCCGCCCCTCCAGAGAGATGGCCTCAATGACTGAGCGAGGGGAGAGAGCCGGTGTGAATAATAATGAGGATTAGCTGGCGCTGAATATGAATTCTAATGGAACAGTGTGACGTTCTCCTCAACAAAGAAACGCAATCTCATTCAAGGGGGGAAACTTCCAGGTGATGCCGAGCGCGTCGGCGTTTCAACTCCGACAACAGCAAGCAAAGAAAACACTCTTTCTTGAGGAGAGATGTCATCAGGCGAGGTCGGGCAATTCTGCCAGACCATAACTGAGATTACAAAAACAAAAAATCAATATTTTTCAAGATAAACTTGTTTGTCGTTCAGACTTAATGCAGGAAAAGTGCAGGAAAAAAACAACAGAACTACATCAGATCCTGGTCAGTGTGCGACACGCGTCAGCGAATCGTGTGAAGCCAGTGAGTTCGTACATAGGAAAGGTCGCAATCACACCATCCCGACCCCTGAGGCAGTCAGGCACGGACCAGAGCAACCAGAGCCCACCGTGGCCCCACACAGCAGGCAGGACCCAGGCTCATGACCCCCAGGGCCCGCCATGGGTCCATCCTTTGTGAAAACCAGCAGAGAGCCCCAGCTGCCCCCCCCCCCCCCCCCCGCCCCCCAGGCCAGTGGCCAGGCCAGAGTTGAACAGGAGAACGTGGACCGCAGGCCTGATCCCGGGCAGAGCCATCCTAGAGCTCGTGGCCCCGAGACCCTGCACCCCTGAGACCCACCCAGAGCCCAGGCAAGTGGCCTGCCACAGAGAGGCCTTGATAACCTCCTGCCTTAATTTAAAAAACAAATCTGAAAAATAATAATATATAAAGAAATACAGGAAGGAAGAAAAACTCTCCCCTTATTCTGACAGATTTCTGCCCTCAGTGATGCCAGCAGGCGCATGGACAGAGGTGATGGACGGACGGACGGACGGGCGGGTGGATGGACGGACGGCTGACGACATCATCTAATTTCAGATTTAATTTCTTCATAATGAAAAGGGCCAAAGAAAATGGAGAAAAGAGGAGATTTCACCTGCAGTAGCTAGCAGGCTAAGTAGCAATGACGCTAGCTGCCAGACTCCGATAAAAGAGTGGAGGATGGACGCCGTCTCGTCCCTGCTCCGTCCTGGAACCTGCGCGTTTGAACCTTCACGGCACCTGCTATGTTGTTGCTAATGTTCCCGCGTGATGGAACTCAAACCTTCAGGTGTCAGGTCGTCATGTTCCCAGGGAACAGAACACGAAACCAAACCGGACAGAATTTCTGTCGTTTCATTATTTTTTTTTCCAAATGCTCAAACGCATGAAAAGAGCCAAAAAGAGCAGGAACGTTCCACCGCACTAGCTGCCATTTATGCCACACAAAAATGCTAGATGTTGTCCCTTTATGTAACAATTCTCTCTTTCACACACACACACACACACATACACACACACACACGCAGCTCGCAGGCCTGGCGCACTGGCAGCAGATACTTGTGTGCCGCATGTCAGACAACAGTGTGATGAACATGCCGAATATGAATAAATCACAACCCGGCAATAATTTACTCATATTCACAACTAGGCTGCGAGTTTTAGCTTATAATCCACTTTGAAACTGTCCAGATGCTCCCAGGAAGTATTTGCAGAAACCTCCAGCGTTTGGAGGAGGAACATCTGAAGGAGCCACTCTTAATCTGCCGGCTGATCTCCTGGTAGACGAATGATCTGTGAAAGATGTTCTGAGGTCTCCGCTCAACTCTGGAACATCTGACAAAACACACAGCCAGCCAATCCCGCAGCTCCCTGGCGTGCGATTCCGTCAGAACTCGAGTATATTAAGCAGGTTATGTCTTGTGGGGACGAGCCGGGTTTATATCGGCGCTCACCGCGAGCGCTCGCACAGTGAAGTGGGTCAGGAGAACCGAGACGACGCAAACAAATACTGGAAATGCTCAGAGGATGTGAGACGCGTGCGCTCGTCCTCCCTTCGAAACTTTCGTTTTACACCGAATCATTTCAGAACATGGAGGGCTTTAAGGGAGCTTCATTTGTCCTGGATCCATTTACACTTGGCTTTAGCGAGTCCTTTCAGCCCGACGACGGCCGGCTTCGCTCACTCTGGCATCAATTTGCACCACAAATGGAGAGAAATTCAACACTTGGAATCGACGCCAGACTTGAGGTTAATGAGCAATTGTGGTTCTTCACATGCCTAATGGCTTCTGGAAACTACGGTACTTCCGTCGGGTGTCCAATTCTCCGGGAGTTCTGAAATAGCACAGTTCTTCTGGCTCGAAAAAAACAGCCGTGGGCCTGCACAAGTGGGAACTCAGACCCTCTTATCAAGACCAGTTTACTATGGGAGACCCTACCAGGGGCTGCTGCCCCCGACAACATAGCTCCTGGGGTCATTAGGACACTCAAACCCCCTCCACCCACATAAAGTGATGGTCCATGGAGGGGGGGGGGCAGCTGTCATAACCAGAATCTCCCAACTTAAATCAAATCATACAAAATATTTTTTCACCACAATGCACCTGTTTGCAAGTACAACAGGACGTTTGTTCCTGTGGCAGACGAAGGGTTGAAGGCTTCTAGGGCTGCTTTAGGAATGGAACCTCAAATGTATTATTTTATGGGAGACTGAGTCATATGGTCCCAGTACAGGACAGAAAGTAACGAATAATTTGCAGATGGATGCGGATGGAGCCCACGCTGCTCTCTCCAGCCGAATCATGTTTGGGCCCATGTTTGGCCACAAGATGTAAGCACAGCGTTCATGGAACCACGAAACTAAGCTGAGAGGACTGTTATCACTCACCTATCACAGCAGGTCCTTTGGCATTGAGTCTGAGGTAGCGGCTTCCCGCTGGCACCTCCAGCACCGTCTTCACAGCTGCAGGCGACATAAAACACAATGTGGTACACACAGATACGACAAACTAGAAGAAAAAAAATGAATATCTGAGTACAATATTCACAGAGTCTCTCAGCCCCCCAAGAAACCTCAAGACTTGCCCAGTTACTCATTTCAAGGTTCATTTGTTTAACTAACTTCATAAAACTCTGTTTTTTTGTTGTTGTTTTTTTCGAAATTGCACAATATAAATATGTTGCAGTCAAAGCAGTGAAGATGCATCATGCCGTCACATCACTGTGTTCGACAAAAGAGTGTCATTTTCGAGGGGAACTCACGGCACCAGCAGGTTCTCCCCCAACTGCTTCCTAGTTTCCGCCAGCATGAATCTTTGCCGCTTCGTAGGGAAGGTTAATCTCTGTCAGCAGGGGGCGCTACTCTTTGTTTCTTTCCCCTTTGGCGTTAATTTGTTGCGTGTAGCCAATAGGAATGTCTCTGGCTGGCCAGGAAACGAGGAGGCGGCGCCACGAGTCTAGTTCTGGCTGGCTGGGACAACAACAGTTTAAGCCTTATAAAGTGAAACCACGTCCATCCTGCTGCTTTCAGGAATGCTGCAATTTTTGTTTACATCAAAAACATTTGAGGGCTACGTCTGAATACAGAGGGCCGTACACCCCTGACGTGTTGAGGAGCTCATCTGTCCGGTGCTGCGAGGTTCTCTCCCCGGTACATGCGCCATGAATCCAGCGGTGTCTCTGCGGACCACAGCGACTGCGTGAGGACGGTCGCAGAGTGAAACTCTTATTTCAAAGACATTTTCTTTCCAGGAAAGACGTGAAATTATCTGTGAAATTGTCTTTACAAGGTTGGTCCCAGTTAGCTTAAGCTAGGAGGGGCATTTACAAACTAGCGGCTACAGCGGCTATCGTGCCGGCGCTGCCAGAGCTTCACTAAAGGATAACTAAATCTGGAAGCTTAGCATGTTAGCATGTTAGCAGGGTAAGAGTAGATGGTTCCTGCTCCGTACTGGCTACAACCCGACAGTAAATATGTTGTTACGTGGGCACGTGGTCTGCAGCTCATTCTTTCCTCTCTGATGGCTTTTTGTGGCACTTTTCTGGCCGGTTGGATATTTATGAATCACAAAATCCCGTTACGAGGTGTGTGTTTTCTTGTGGCTGACATTTGTGACGTGGTAGCCGTTTCTAAGAGGCTATATGATGAGCAGTGATTGGAGTCCTTCAGTCCTCCTTGACATTGTGGCTGTCAGCCGCTGTCTTTCGTCGAAAGTGACTTATTAGACTCTTTCAGTGGTAAAAACTGATGAGATTAGACGAGAAGGACCTCGGCCTTCCAGACTCCTCGGCTGTATTTGGGCTTCCCACAGTCTCATGCTTCTCCACAGCCAGTGTCTCCTCTTATACTAACTTTGAACGTCCCTGGAACTGCTCACCGACCTGGTCTCTTCGCCTTAAAAAAAAAAAACAAAAAAACCAACCACTAGCCTTTGCCAGCCAAACCGTTCCAGGCCGTCTGGGTCTCCCTCGCACCCATCACTTCATTCTGGTATTGTGGCTGTGCGAAGGCCCGAAAGAATGCAGTTGACACAAGATTAAAAATGCTTCAGCATAAGTGGTTGATGAAGGTTCTCCTCATTAACTCCTGGGAAACTTCACCACATCCCTGATGTTTGTGTTAAAGGCCTCAATGAAAAGGGAACTTTGATTCACTGCTTGTAGCGATGCCCTGGGATTCTAATATTTTGTGAAAATGTACTTAAATGTTTCCCAGGGATGATCAAGTGTAATATTCCCTTGATGCCAACCATCTGCATAATTGGAAAATACCCCAAAGACTTTGGGGTATTTGCAATTGAAAAACTGACTTGCATATAGCAATTTTCCGTACTGGCCACTAGGTGGGTGCCTTCAATGAATCAGAGGACGCTCAGTGAATCTTTGTTGAGGATGATTCCAAAAACAGACACCAAAATTTCCATTTTTTTAGCTGACCTGCTATTAGGAAGCAAAATGTCGTTGTCAGTCCAACTTGCTGCTCGTGAGCTTTGCGTTGCATCTGCGGGTGAGGTTTCATTTCTCTGGTGAGGTTTAATTCGAGGTCGCCCTCGTTCGGTTTTGTGTCTGAATGTTTGCCATTTAATTGTGTTGCTGCCTGGTTTGGTCCCATGATCCCGCCGAAGGGTCTAGGGCCACGTTCTGCCACCGTGAGACGCCGACGACCTACGCCGGGTCCTGTGCCTGAACGTGTCCTGCAAACACACTGACGCAAATCTCGGCTCGCCTCCTCGTGTCGAGTTGCTTCAGGTGCATCTTTGGCGGTTGGGCGCTAATGTTCCACATTCAGGACACACGGCAGAACATCCAGCTTCAGCTTTCACTCGCAAGGACCGTGTTCACATTCACTCGAACTAGCTTAGCACTGGTGCTCATAAGTCACAGGGCTCAGCTGGGAAAATAATTCCTATATTTTACTGGTGCAGATATTTGTGCAACATTGGAATTACAGACTGACGGCTGAATCCGCGTCTGTCTAAAATCCATCACGCCGTGTTTGCAGTGGTACCAGTGGTAGCACCAGTAGTGGTACCTTTTGATTGATCGCAGGGCTGTTGCATTATATTCTATGGTGAACATGCAGTGGTCATAATGTTATGGCTGATCAGTGTAATTTGCTCACACTAGCTACAACTGGTTAGTACTTGACTCCTGTACATCCTGTATACATCCTGAAAACACCCAAAACACTCTTGACATATCTGACACATGAGTGCATATGAGTGCATATGAGTGTGTATGAGTACATATGAGTGTGTATAAGTGTGTATGAGTGTGTATGAGTGTGTATGAGTGTGTATGAGTGCGTATGAGTGCGTATGAGTACTTATGAGTGCACATGACTGTGTATGAGTGTGTATGAGTGTGTATGAGTGTAGGTCCACCATGGCAACACAGCACTTCTACATCCAGCACTAATGACAAGTCAAGTGGGTTGATCATCAAGAACCAAAAATCCTAATGGACCAAGGTACCGGCCTGGGCGCGGCTGCCTGGTGGACTCGGTCCACGTGTTCATAATATATGAAGTCAGTGAAATGTATAAAGAGCATTAAGAGCAGAAGAATGTCAGCATGTCATCATTTCATCCTGCTAGACGTTCAAACGTCGCCATTTTCTGCGTCTGACTTGTGCCCCTATACAGGCTTTGTGATGTCACAATGAATTTGACTTGATGACCACATTTTGATGGGCAGGAAATGTGTGTGTGCGCGTGTGTGTGTGTGAGGACCTTATGCCACTTTAACACCGACTTTTGATTCTTTTGATAAGAATCAAAATCATTTCCTTTCGGAGTTCACGCGGCCTTTGCTGCCAGATCCGAGGAAATTAGAGGAAATCCATGCGGGATTTGGCGGCGGATTCTCATTCCTTCCTCGCGATTGCGCGGCGACACCGTCCGAGCCCGCGGACCTTCAGCGCGGCCGTGAAGGTCCGGGACCACCATCGGGGTCTGAGCCCGGCGTGTGTTTACGGCTGCGGTCGGATTCCTGCCCCCCCCCCCAACTCTCACACTGTAGGTGTCTCTCCCTCCGCAGTGGAGCGTTAACGAGGTGAGACAAGATAAATGGAGTGTTAATTCCATATTCCACTTTATGAGAAACTCACTTTTCCTTCTGGCAACAAATGCTCAAGCGCTCACGGCGGCCGCGGCTGCCAGCCGGAGCGTCTCACTGCCATAATTACACTCGGGAACCGCAGCTGAAATGTCCAAAATTCATGGGCGTGATGAAATAGACGAAGCTGCAGCTACAGAATGTGCCTTTTTTTTTTCCTACTCTCCACAAATGGAGATTAAAATGTGTAAAAGCCTGTTTTTTTTTTTTTGTTTTTCCCCAAAAAAAGGTGACCTTTAAAATGAATCAGGGAAATGAATCACCAATAAATGGCTATGAGCTCATTTCAGGCGCGCGGTAAGCGAAGGCAAGTGGGAATATTTCAGTCAATTCACATTCGGGAGGCGGTGACGAGTAAACAGCCGAGTCATCAATAATGGATGAGGGAGCAAAGGTGACTCGCTTTGCGGCGGCAACAGTAAACAAACCTGTTCCGTCTTCACGCGGTTCATTTTTCATCCTCCGCTTTTGGGACGTTAACATGAGCGAGCGGGACCGAGGAGGCCGACGTCATGGTAACCACACACACGGCTGCCGGCGGAGGGCGGGCTCGGGTCACCTCAGCAACGCGCCCCGACAAACGTGTATCTGTGGCGGCTCTCGGCGCGCTGGGACGCGTCTTTAATTAGGTTATTTCTCTGTTTTTAAACCTTCCGGGGAAAACTAGGCGGCGCAGATGTTTACTAGCAGCTCCTCAAGGGTGAAGACAAAACCCCTCCATCGCCCACTGGTGGCCGGACGCAGCAAAGGAGATGAACCCCGCCTCCTCCATGATAGTGAGCGGGGCTTTTTCCTCCAAAAATGAGTTTTATTCTTCCAAGTGGATTTTAATCACATCGATGCGTCTTCAAGTGTTCATTTTTTTTCTGATATTGATATTTGATGCTATAAAAATGGAGGCGCGGCTCCTCGAACTGAACAAATCGCGGTCAAAAAGTTGCGCAGCACTTTGAATAACCGCTACTGGCTGCTTCAGACTGTTAAACGCAGTTTTTAGTATTCATGGTGAGATGGTTGCATCTGCTGACTGCAGCGAGACGGAGCCCTGGTAACCATGACCCCCTAAAACAGCCCCCCGACTAATGGGCGTGTCTTCACCTGCGCCTCTGTGAAGTGTCTCTGAGTGCCTTTTAAATAAAATCCAGGTTTCCGTGCGAGCATTTTAAAAGGATGACCTAAGGTTGGTTTCGTCTCCGCCTCCCACTTAAGACGCACCGCACAAGCCCGCGGCCGCGGCGGCGTCGGAGGCTAACGCTGACGAGGAGCTAACGAAGAAGGCCAGCGGACAGAGATAAAGACAAAGTGGGTGGAATGAAATCAGCGTGCCGGCGCTGCTCGGCGGTTTAGCGGGTGGGTTTCTGGCAGCACGGCAGAGCCGACGCCGACATCACTGCCGCAAACGCCGCTCCCGACTGCATGGAAACGGATCAGGGCGAAGCCATCGCAGACGTCACCAGCGTCTTGTGTCCCAGTAAGAGGACGAAGGCCAGCAGACGCGTCTCAGCGGCTTTTCTGCTCCCCACCGTTAGACGGAGGGGGGTTAGCGTAGCTGTTAGCGCGTCAGCCACCCTGCTCATGCTAATGCCTCAGCGCATCTTTCGGAATGGGGTGAAGAGCAAATATCTCGAAACCGGCCGGTTTGACGAGCGCATGGACAGCGAGTGTGCCAGGATCCCGACTAACGCCTAAAACCTGCTACTCCCAAACGGACTAAAACTCATTTCTTTTTTCCCTGCCGGTGGCTCCTCCCATTAAGAATGCGGGATCAATGGATTTGATCACTACAAGCAGCTGGAGGAGCAAACTCCTGTCAGACCACTCAGTGAATTTAGTGTCTGGGAGTTACTTTTTATGAGAATCTGCAGAGAAGCGGAGTCATTTATGGCTGAATGTGCTGCGTCTGCTAAGCGGCTGGACCGCTGAGGTCACGTGGCCTTTCACTGGTCCAGCCTTGATGGATCATTTCTGGAGGCGATGAGAGGATGAAAGCTGGTTCGGGTCAAGTCAGCGATGTCCGACATGAAAGCAAAGACGGGGAGGCCCGAGGCCCGGCACAGAGACAGGAGGGTGCGCGTGGACTCCAGACACGGAACCAGCAGACAGAGATTAGACCTGAGGGGGCGGTGCAGAAAGCACCAGCATGGACATGAGGAGCTGTTTCCAGAAGGAGTCGGGCTGTTAATTTCCAGCTAACATGCATGTTTTTAGGCTCTGGAGGAGCAATGAGGTCTCACAGGGTTTCACAAATTACTGCTGAAACATCCACTACAGCCACGACATGATGGCGCGTTCCCTCAAATGAAGATCGTGGGACGAGCTTGTCTGCAGACGGCAGAGAGCTGGTGGACTTTTATGGAAAGCACGTAGGAATATTTCAAATTTCACGTCCAAGCAGTTAAATGCAAAAGCTCGATGGCACGAAGTTTTGACCTGAGCCGCGAGTTAGCGGAGGCGCCTCTGAAATGCCGGCGGTCAGATACTTACAGTCCCCCGCTGCCAGGTGGGCTACGGCCTGTCCTCGGACCAGCCGGCACGTGGAGCCGTCGCCGCCACAGACGCCGCAGTTGTCCTCGCCGGCGCCGCTGGCCAGCTGCCGGTCGCAGCCGACCTCCTGCGAGAGCAACACGCCCGACAAAAGTGGCTGAGCAACGGGTGAAAGGATGTGAGGAGCCTTTTCATTTTCCAGTGCGTCACGTTTGACAACACCACGCTGGTAAAAACACGCTGGCAGTAACCAGTAGAGGGCAGCGTGGAAGCCAGTGGGACGCTGGTTGAGATTCCTTTTTCGTATCCTGGACTTAAGACTCTCTTTTAAACTCAGCAGACTGAGCTAAGTTAGCCATAGAGGCTAATGCTAGGTTACCGAAGTTACACGTGGAGGATAACGTCTACACTACCTAAGTTAGCCATGGAGGCTAACGCTAGCTTACCTAAGTTAGACGTGGAGGATAGCATCTAAGCTACTTAAGTTAGCCATGGAGGCTAACGCTAGGTTACCTAAGTTACACGTGGAGGATAACATCTAAGCTAGCTATGTCACGTTGGTTGAAACTTTCATCCCTTTTTGATTTGTTTGATTGTAAATTCAAGCACGACTTTGATTATGTTTATTTTTTCCAACCCCAAAAAAGTTTTGTGTTCTCCGACTGCACTTTTGGGCGTGTTTGAACGACAACTAATACCAACAATGTGAATTTATGACATCTCTAAAGTATTCATGCAGTGGGCCAGATTGGACCCTGTGACGGACCGATTATGGCCCGCAGGCCACATATTTGACACATTCACGTTCATG
>CAAKHG010044719.1:0-14061 GCA_901007715.1 Dactylopterus volitans
TATTTTCACACATGGAGAAATTCAAAGGAGAAAATTAATAAACTGGAAATAACTCAAACATCCAACAGGCACACACACACACACACACACACACATCTTCCATACATATATCTTTGCCCTGCTGAAGTCCAATCAAGAAGATACAGTCGTAAAGCCCCTCTCCTTGCAAACCTGCCTCCATGAAAATTATTTTATAATTCAATATGTCACCCAAACTGAACAAGCCGTTCGCATACCCGTTTGATCATGTTAATTCTGACCTGAACATGAACTCTCGTTGTGCATGAGCTGTGAAAGTGAACTGTGCATTGACAGGAAACCTGTGGATTTCGCACATCTGACACACTATTCTCCATGTTTGCGCCTGACTGAGGCGCCATTACCGGAAGACTGCAGCGATCACAGCAGAGATGTCGAGGGTTTTTTTTTTTTTTGCAGGCCAGCGATGACGACGACGATGATGATGATGATAACAACGCTGACGGGCAGAACACGCCGTAACCTTTTGACACCGAAAAGTAAAACCATGGCACACCGTGATATCCGCGAGCAAGATTAATATTCTTATACGCGATGATTTTTTTTTTTTGTTTGACAGACAACTTAATTAAGGGCAATAATGTTCACTTTTACATACAACCGATCAGACTAGACAGGAGAAGCTGCTGAGATGCATAAAAGGGAGAGCCGAGGGTGTTCCAGGGTTCCTCTTGGAGATTTGTTCTTTTTAGTTATTTTTGAAGGTCTCTTGTTTTATTCATCGCTCTCCGTTTGTGGCACTGGCCCGTTGATCCTTCGAGACGCGAGAGGGTTTCCATTTATTTCTCATCTTACAGGTCACCTGGCTGGAGTCTCCCGATGGTGCCAGACCAGGTATCAGACCAGGTGGGGAAAAGGCTGACGGTAGATAAGTTTGACACTTAAGTATAGTGACTTTTAATTGTGCCATCATAACTTCAGACATTTAGACACAGCTTCTGTGGCCTGATTTTGACATTAAACTCATATCAAACTTGTGTTTTGTCTTACTGGGAGTGGCCTTCTCGCAGCTCGGGGGTAAATGCTTATAATCAAATTAGCCTCCAGAGTGGATTGTGAGGGGTCAGTATCTGAAGTGGTCCTCGTAAAAACCAGGGAGTGTCCTGCCTCATCCGGAGCCTCAGCCGGAGCCTCATCCGGCTCTGCAGGGCTCCACATTTTCCAGTCCTTTCTGTTGGTTGGTACACGCCGGCCTTAAACGCCTGCGGTTCGGGTTCTTCGAGTAAGTCAGGGGGTTCTACACGTGGAACATAAAATCCCCTTTCTTTGCTGAGGTCAGAGGAAATCAATATGGCTTCCTGGATGGAGAACTGAAACCACTTCAATGCCTTCGTGTTTTGAGTTCAATCACTTCTTAATGTCAGCGCTGGACTAAATGAGTGCAGATGAAATACACGCTGATGCTTCTGTCGATAAAAACCCTCGCTGGGCGGCGGTTCCCTTCAGCTCATTGTTTTGGTTTTACAGCCAACTTTGATGCCCTTATTAGGTCCCACCACTCTCTTTTACCGGGTTTCCGGGTAGATTCTTTTTAAAAAAGTGATAAAGATGTGGTATGCAGTCCATGTCATCACCAAACTGCAAGGTTAACAACTCGCTGGTGAACACACAGGGAAATGACGCAGCTTTGCAATCAGTTTTGTCATTAGACAAAAATTTCTGCATCTGCTGAAATTGTTGCTTTGTCAACAGGAAACTGACAGCTGAACTTTGTAAACGTTGTAACACATCAGCCTTGTGTTTACAGCTTATTGCCACTGGTCATTATCGGTTTAAGATCTATACGCCGCCGAGTCTTCTTTGTCACAAGCTTTAACTGGGACTATTTCTTCGGTGTTTTCGTTGCCCCTTGAGATCTGTTGGCGTTACACTTTCCATGCAACCATCTTCCTCTTTGTGGTCACAAAAAGAGAAAAAAAAAAAAAAAAAAGTAATTTCAGAAACACCCCCGTCTGCAGCAGCGCCGGCCGCTGTTGCGCCAGGAATTAATTTGAGAATATCAAATCTCTTTTGAAACCCTTCTGGGGCTTTGTCCCAAAAATATCCACAGCAGCCAGACAATGGGAGGAACCGTTTAACCTTGCTCTATATTGATATGCCGCGCAGCTCGCAAGGGCGTGCCCAGTGGCAAAGTCAACTGGTGTCTCAGTGGGCTCCTCATTATCCGGCTCCCACCATGACAGGAGAGGTGGAAAACTCTTTTATCTGCTGCCTCAAATGGTTCATTAGGATGTTTTTTTCCATGCTGTTTGGCAGCGGAGGTTGTTTTCTTTTTTTTTTTCGCCTTTATGGATTGAACAGAAGCAAACAGGGCAGGGATTTACGGGGAACATGGGTAATGCAACAATTAAAAAAGGACCACATGGGAGCAAAGTGACGGCACCACGTCTATATTTAGAGGCCTCTCACATGTCCCTGCATTTTTCAGGGATGTGCCAACGTTACCTGACACTGACAGCCAGGTCTCTGGGTATTACGCTGTTGTTTCTTGCGTGCACGTGAGGGGGGGATTTGGCGAGTGTATGTGAGTAAGTGGTGGCGGAGGTGGTGTTCCAGGGAGATATAGAGGATGAGAGGAAAGAAGAGGGGGTGGAGGGGAGGGCGGGCAAAAAAGAAGAAGAGGTAATCTCAGGAGCGAAGCACAGACAGCCTTTAGGGTTCTACCGGAGGGACGTCCATTTAGTGTCCATGTTTATCTGCTCCATATATTATTCATCAGCGTGTGTTCTGGCTGCCTTTAAACAGCTCAGGCACGTGTCCCTCATGGCACGGGGGTGGGAAAGAGTGGGCTGCGGTGATTACTGATCTGGGCAAAAATAATAAAAGGAAACGCAATCACATGGGCGAATTCATGCGCAAACACACACGCGCGTGCGTGCGGGTGGGCGCGCGGGCGGCCGCTGCCATGCCGCGCCGAGCGGCGACATGGAGAATCTGCGAGAGACACAATGAACAACAACAAAAAAAAAAACCCACAAACAACGCCTTCACTGGCTCTGGAATGACGCAGCTGACATGATCGTCCAACAAAAGACCCAAAAAAAAAAAAATAAATAAAAAATAAATTGCCCACCACACCCTTTACTGGCCACTCAGGAAAGAAACACCCAGCTCGTCTCCATTATTTATTTACAGTTGCTGTTCCCCTGCAGACATTCCACCGGCTCTCCTGAGGAGGCCCAGAAATAAGCTCGCAGGACTGGGTGGAGGGTCTCTGGGGGGGAGGCGAGGTCCTGGAAACCAGCGCGGGCTCTTACAAAACACCAGAAACTGCATCCTTGCGACTGGAGCAGATGATTTCTTTCTACGGTAAACGTGTTGCCAAAGCGATTAGCACACACGCGCTCGCACACACACACACACACACACACACACACGCAGCAAAAAAGGTGCACATTTCCGGCGTGTTCCTGACATGCTTGGCATGTACGCAACGGCTGCGGAGGCGTCAACATGACAAAAGGAGTGACGTGAGAGCGTCAAGTCTGGTCTCATCTTCATGTCATTGCAATGATACAATTCCTCTATTCAGATGAACCGGTGCGTTCATGATGCCAGCCGGCTTCCGCAATTATGACTGACGGCTTGTCTGCAGCCGCATTTTATGGGCAGAGAACAGGAAAAAAAAAAAAAAAAAGAGTTGCACTTCAATTTTTGAATAAAACACTAATTATTTATTGCGCTGTATATAGCTGACAGCTTATGCTTCATTGCGTTCTGTCATCAAAGGCTGTGGGCTGCTGTTCTCGCCATGATAAAATGTGCTCATCAAAATACTGCGACGCAAGCGAGCTGCCTTTATGAAGAATGCGTCAAATCCATATCTTTCAGAGCAATCAAAAGAAGTTTGAGCAGATGAATATCACTTTTCCCAAGTTGAATCGGGTCATCATAGCCATCTCCGACTTGTTTCACTCGGGTAGTTCAAGCTGCAGACTGGAGGCCGACTTGAAGTAGCCTCCTCGCGGCTGCAGCTGAAGAGTTAACTCAACCCTTCCAACGCGCTCCACACAAACACACACTCGCGCGCGCGCACACACACACACACACAAGGCCGCTTTGGAACAAAGGTCTTTGTAGTCCGAGCATCCCGGAGACGCAGATCTCTCCAGGTCTGCCTCTAGATAGTCTCCTTGTCAAGCCCGACTGAGGCCCGGGCCGCCTGCGACTGTAGGAAATGTTTCTGAGATTACAGTTGCCGGGCTGGTGGGTGTAAACACAGTGGCAGATGGCGAGCGACCGAGGCCTGCGCAGCAAAAGGGGTACAGTGCAGGGGGGGGAAAAAAAACTCTTGGCTGCTGGAAGCCACACTGAGCTCTTTTGTGGCGTTACAGTCTCCATTACAGATCCGCACCAGAGTCCGCGTCAGGACCTGACACAGCTGTCCCAAAAACCCGGATGTTTTTATGGGTTTATTTGGGTTTTTTTTGTTTTTTTTTGGCTTCTCAGGCAGCCAAACGTTGTTATTTTTCTCAGTTTTGTAATGACGGGTGGGAGGTTTACTCCGTCCGTCTGATTGCTGGAAACCAGAGGGCGTACTTGTTCCGACGCTCTAAAATTGTGGATAAACAGACTACAGTTTGGGGTAATAAAATCGGCTCTGGCAGCATGTGAAGAGATGGATGGATCAGACGTGACTTATTTGGCTCATTACACTGCAAAAAAAAAAAAAAGTGGCTCTACCTTCACTGTCAGTGCGGAGGTCTTTTTGCTCATAAAACAGCTGAAAGCCTGGATTGATGCCAAGTTGACTTGTGTTCAAACGAGGAGACTAAAATTGGAAATAAGTGAGATCCCCTCTCATATATTGTTGCTCTGTGAGTGTTTGCATCCTTTGTCAGTCAGTTTGTTTGGGTTTTATTGGGGTTTTTTTTTTTGTTTTTTTGCCGTTGTACTCTGCTGTCATGTCACCTATATGGAGATTAATGACTTCCTCGCTGGCTGCCCCAGATGCACTGAGATAGAAGAGGGGTGCAGCCAGATGCCCACGGTGCTGTCGCAACATGCAGCCTGGGAACAGGGAGGCCCCCCCCCTCCTACCACACCACACACAAACATACACCACACACACACAGGATGGACCCACCCAAGCCAACATACTACATATTGTCTTCTCCTCACAACCAGAAATGGACCACCACCTGGCTCTCAGCATTCCTCAAAGAACCTGATCCTGTTTTCAGGCGCAATAACTCCTTCCAAACTTCCCTGAGCGAGGAAAAACAACCCCAGAGACAAGACCTTAACCATTACTCAACATCGCCATAGCCGAACTCCAAAAGCTGCGAACAAAAAAAAAAAAACGCTTTTCCGTGGGCCACATTTTTGGCCGGCAGCCGCGCCCCCCCTCGGCCAGTCGAGCGTCTGAGGTCAAGCATGTAATTTCAAAAAAGTCGGCCGGCGTCTGCCACTTTGTTCCCCCACTCGATATTTACCGAGAGCGCCCGTAAATAAACACAGGTGCTGTCTAGCGTGGGCGAGGCGGCAGCCCGACAGTGCGACGGTCCCTCGGCGGGTGCAATTTCTGCTCGCCGCAAAAGCACGAATTCACGAGCGCCGGGGACAATGAAAGGGCTCAGAGGAGGCGCAGAATGGCGAGCCATTTCACCCTCAGCTGGGTTTGGGCAAATACAGCAATTTGCAGTGTTATTTTTACGGGGGAAAATAGTTGTCTTTAACTAAAAAAGGTGGACTTGACTCACTGCTGATGCCCAGACTCAACAACGATTAGCGGGCGCTCCTGTATTTGGGCTGAAATTGTCCTAGGAAAAAAAAAAACCCAAACAAAACAACAGGAAGCGGAGGGTGGCTGATAGACAGCTGTTTCCACACCACTCTCGTGTCAAAATGTCAGTAATGGGTTGATTAGCGCCCTCAGCTTTGTTTTAGCAGCGGTTGGGAAAACACAACACTCACCTCTCACACACAATGGACCCTACAAACCACTATAAACACGACCTGTCTGAACACAAATGTGCGCAGTTTCTACATTGTCAGGCCAAAAGCTGAGTAAACCATGATGAAAGATAATGCAGAGATGAAAAAATTAAAAAAAAAAAAAAAAAAGAAGCTCAGAGAGGCGACGCAGCTGAACCTGACCAAATATCCGTCTCAAATCTCGGAATGTGTGAACGAAAGAAAAAAAAAAAAAAAAAACTCAAAAACTTTTTAGAAGGCCCATTAGTTGCCAGAATGATAACAATGGCAGCCATTCTCCAGCCCACACACGATGCTGAAGACGCTGATGTCACGTCCTTGACAAACTGAGGAAATCTGCAGGCCACATCTAAAGAACATGTTTCATAGACTTCCTCCATTACTTCCTTATTATGAAGCAAAAAAAAAAAAAAAAAAAAAAAATCCCAAACAGATGCATGAGTAAATACTATTTCCCCAATGAGAAGGCTCATCTAGCATTAAATATTGATTCCAATCATGTTTCGGTGAAATTTTAGGGGGAGTCGACTCAAGGAGAGACGCATGATTAGAAATTTCAGCAAATGAAAGATTCCAGGAGGTCAAAGCAGAATCAGCCAGGCAAGTTGCCATGGACACCGAAGACGCATCCCAGATAAAGATGCTCCTTGGCTGCAGGAGTGATTCGGAGGAGATTGAGAGCGGAGCCTTCTCATTGGCTGAGCGAGACATGGACTTCTTCAATATTTGAGCCATCGAGTCGGCGCGCGGTGACAGCAGCGACAGCCGCGAGCAAACTGGAGCACAGACAAAGCTTTGTGTCTGCAGTTTCACTTATTGGATGTCTGACGATAACTGAAACACACACACACACACACACTTAAGGAAATCCCCTCACACACCTGACGGCTATTTCAACGAATATAAACCCACACCAGCGCTCTGTTCCGACTCCTGTGTGTCTCAGCATTCAAGGTATAAAAGTGCACACGAGCCGGTGCAGAAGAAGAAAAAAAGAAAGATCGGAATTGTTACAGAGTGACATTGGAGCCAGAAAAAAATAATTTGGTTGAGCAGAGGTCCACCAAAGTGCCCCAAACTGGAAACATATGCTTTCAAATAATCCAGACTAATCCTCTGGATTAAAAGACTGCTCTCTCTCTCTCTCTCTGTGTGTGTGTGTGTGTGTCTTGAATGCAGAGCGGCAGAGATACAGTCATCTCCACCCAGCTGGAAAACCCACTCTATGATGACCTACATTATTGTACAGTGGGCTCCAGAGGCCTCCTGCGTGCAGCTCCGCCGCTCATCCTGCATCGGCTCCGAGGCACCGAATCCCAAAAAAGCAGACAAAAGAGTTCCAACCTAGATGAACCGAGGACGGCATGTTAAACACGGCGGCTGCAGATTAGCGCTGGCTGTTCCTGGAGGGGGCGCCCCCACCCCCCCTCTGCCGCATGCCTTTGATATGTGGCACAACCTGCCACCTCCAGGGGGCAAAGCATCCTCAAGGGGAATGTTAAACGGTCCCCATCTCTGAGATCAAAATGTTCGATATGAATCATTAATGCGGGCCCCCTCCAAAATAAAAAGGAAAAACTCGAATCCCGATAGCTTCAGGCTACAATAACCAAGCCGCACAAATGTTATGCTCTCATTAAGGGCAACTCTGCTAATTAGAGGCAAATTCATTGCAGATGGCTGCTGAGTGAGGACCAGGAGTGAGGAGTCAACTGGGCTCCTGAAAACGGCCGAGGAAAAAGTGCAAAAAAAAAAAAGGCTGATATTGCAGGGTTTCTACGGATGCTCGGGGTGTGTGTGTGTGTGTGTGTGTGTGTGTTGGCAGGTGCGCAGACGCCTGTTCTCATTGGTGGCTAGCTGGAACGCACGTGTCATTCACAGTGGATGTTGAGGGCTTTTGATGGCTGACCCCTGTCCAGCTACATGCCCACAGGCCTGAGCACATTAATTCAATAGTTTCCTCTCTGCTGACATGCCTGTCCTCCTCTTCCTCCTCCTCCTCCTCTTCCTCCTCCTCCTGCTGCGCTTCCTCCTCATCCTCATCCTCCCTGCTGCTGGAATCACGGAATAATTCATCATATCACCGCGGCTCCAGAGGACTTCGCAGCTTGTGGCCGCTCGGAGGGGCTCATTTCTGGGGACAGACGCCGAGGTGACGCGCTCCGCCCGCCTCTGGATTACGCTGGACGAGCCGCGCTGTGCACCATGACAGCTGCGTGACTGCC
Organism: Dactylopterus volitans; assembly: GCA_901007715.1. Taxonomy (NCBI): domain Eukaryota; kingdom Metazoa; phylum Chordata; class Actinopteri; order Syngnathiformes; family Dactylopteridae; genus Dactylopterus; species Dactylopterus volitans. The sequence continues at coordinate 8,202 of CAAKHG010044719.1, forward strand.
GCCACCGCGTCTCCCAGCGAGGGAGGGGGCGGGCGGGCTCAGCGCGAGAGCGTCGGGAGGTGTGACAGAGCACGCGGCCCGATTGGTCGGGGGGATTTGACGGCGAGCGCCGGCGTCCAATCAGAGCGGCGCGCAAAGGGAAGGCCGTCCGTCTCCGCCGCCCGTGTGCGTATTGCGCACATCTCGGAGCTTTTTTTTTTTCTCTCTCTCTCTTCTTCCCCCACCATTCATGATGAAATAACAAATGCGGTTTTGATCGTCGCGATGCCGCGAGGTCACGGTCGCGCGACAAGCGGCTGCTGACTTCCCACTCAACCCCCCCACCCTCGACGAACACGCGCGCGTCCACGAGCCGCGCCCCCACCCGTGGCGCGCGGGCACAAACTACCCAAGTAAGAGTACACGGAATCAGAATCACACCTACCCATCCCCCGTTGTCTCGTATCCAGCTGTCAAGAGGTCCGTTTAAATACTCCGTCATCCACTCCGCGATGTTGTCCACCTGCGCCGTCATCTCCTCCTTGGCGGCGCACTCGGCGCACACGGTGCCGCCGAACTCGAAGAAGGCGATGATGCGGCCCCAGTTGACGCCGTCCCGGAACAGTTCGTCTATCACGTCGGCGAACCGCCGCTGCGCCGTGGTGGAGGTGAAATACAGCTGCCGCGACATCTCCGTGAAGTCCGGCTGGTAGAGTCTCTCGAGTTCGTCCCCGGCTTCGCGCAGGACTCTGTGGATGGCGGCGTGCGGCTCGGACCGCGGGAGCCGCTTGCACAGGCGCGGGAGCCCGTCGCTGTCGGGCCCGGTGCTGGCTTCGCGGCACCGGTGGACCAGAGTCGGCGACGGGGGGACTATTGCTCCGTTGTTCGCGGCGTCCTCCTCCTCCTCCTCCTGCTCCCGGTCGAAGCGCCACATGAGGCCCCGCTTGGAGAGTTTGTGGCAGATGTAGTTTTCCACGATGTTGCGGTTGCACTCGTTCGCCATCGCGGCTTGAATGTTTGGCACTTTTTGGGGGGGGTTGACGGACGGCGTCCTAGTCGGCGCGCATGCTGCTCCGCTGCGGGCACCGAGTACGCTGCCGCCTCGCACGGGCTTCTTTAAAAAAAAAAAAAAAAAAAAGTCGCTCACATTTAAACGCAACTCATTCAACGCATAATCCCGCACGCGGAGGGGAGTTGAGGGGCTGGGGAAGAAAAAAAAAATCCCAGATTAAAAACTGCGCAGGGAGCGTTTTTTTGTTTTGTTTTTTTAAGTCAAAAGAATAGCGCGTCCTCGTTGGCGGAGGTCTTCATTTCCCCCGAATCCTTGGAGAGACACTGGCGACCTTCTCTTTGCATAGAAATCCAATATGCGGAAGCGGTTGGAGGAGTAGCGCCGATCTGTTCATGTGCGCATCACGCAGACGTGGAAGTGTCGCGAGCAAAAAAAAAAAAAAAAAAGCGCGGATCGGGGCGAAAGTTTCGCGCGCCCGAAGGGTCATTAAACCCCGCAAACTACCAGAGCGCCGTGTGCGCGGAGCCCGGCCCGGGACCGAGAGCCAGACAAGGTCGGACTAAGCGTTCTTCCACGGCTGCTCCTCATATCCTCCTCAGCTCCCTGCCCACCGCTAGTGGGCCGCTCTCCTCGGTGAGGTATTCACCACGTCATTTACGCAAAGTATTTCGTTTGGCTGCGCTCGGGAGACTCCAAAGTGCACACAAGGAACTGCGGTAAAAAAAAAAAAAAAAAAAAAAAAAACCCGATAGCGCCTCATACGTGATCGTAAGACATCGCTTTAAAGGCTGGATGCCAGATCAAATCCAATATACGCGGATAGCCGGGCAGAGGCTGTCGCTGAGCGGCTCAGGATTGCGCAAGAAACGCTCCAAGGGCTGAGTTATGGATGAATCCCGGTCTGGTGAGGTCCAGCTACCCCCTTGTGGATGAGGATCAAAGCATGATTTTCTGTTCTTCCTTTCACTAGATCATTAATAAATCCCCCAACACACACGCAGATTAAAACCCATTTTCTTAAAAAAAACAAAAAAAAAACAACCCCATCTGGCTTCTTTCTGTCACGTTCACAGAATCAGTCATTTTGACTCGTTTTCCTCACAGGTATTTATTTAGTTCGTCATGTAAGAAAATAAGACAGAAACGTTCCACATCTGACATTTGTCTTTCAATGGCACACGAGGTGAAGGTGTTAAGTGTTTTGGCAGAAAGAAAAGAATTAAAAAAAAAGAGAAGAAGGCTAAAATGAAAGTGTATTATGCCTTATGTTTAACAATTATATTTTCATATCAAGTATTCTTATGACACCAATAAACAGGAGGAAACCAGCGTGACCAACCCAAATCCTGACTTGTACGTCTGAACGTGTCATATAACCATAGACTTCCTTTGCATAGCTTAAAGGTGTTAAAATTAAACCGCTGCGTTATGGGCTACATTTTCTATCCAACTATGCGTTGCTACGGCGAGACAAGAGAGAACTTTAGAAAGCAACAGATGCGCAGTTATGGGAAAAGAAAAAAAAAAGCTCTTTTGAGTGCAGGAGAGTGTGCCTTTAAACCAATATCAAATGAGAACATCATCAAAACATGAGTCATCCATTCTCACTTTCATATCTTGGATTTCAGTAAGGCTTCTTTTTGTCACAGAGACTGGAACTGACACACACACACACACACCGAAAAATAAAAAATAAACACGCAAAAGAATACAGTTGGCATTTTTTTACACTTTAAAGTCATATTAAATGAACTGGTAAACCACATTGGGGGTGTTAAGCCACATCGTTCTGTGGACAGGTCCATTCTTGTAGCATTTAGCTATTTAGCTTCAGCAGTAGTTGCGACTTAAGGCTTTAGAATGGGTCCCCACGCTGCTCCACAGCTTCAAAAACGACTCCACAGACCAGCAACACGAAAACAAAAACAAAACCAAGAAAATCTCAAAAGTGACTCTACAGAAATTGTCTTTTTAACACATTTTGGCATTCAAATATTTAGCGTATTCAAAAAAATAATATTCCTATGTTCTGATTTGTGATGCTTTGTATTAAAGTACATTCGCCCCCGTTTTCGCGATGGACCAGAAAAGGAAGACTTGCAAAGAGTCGACACGCTTTTTCTCCCTCGGTGTGTAAAACAAGGTCACATGGTTAATACATTTTTGGTTGTTTTTTTTGTTTGTTTTTTTAAACCACAGGCTTTGACAGAAAATGAGCAGGAATTTGTGAATGTCATTTCTGGGAATAACAAAGTCCCCACCGAGCAAGACGGGATGGCAGGTCAAAAAAAAAAAAAATCGGAGGGACAAAGATCACTCATCCTCGCTCGCCCTTGTACCGTTTTTTTTGTTTTTGTTTTTGGCCTTCACATAAGACAAATCTCTAGCGCCCCCACCAGAGCTACAGGGACACGACTCGGACCAGCGAGTCTTCTCCCTGCCCTGACCTGAATCACCCCAGCTGGATGGGGATGTCACTGACTGGGTGGCTGAGTAATGTGCACCGACACATGTAAAACTACATGCAAAGAAGATATGCTTCCTTTTTTCTTTTTTTTTTCTCTTCTCCTATGGAGCAAGAAGGGGCAAAACAAAAGTGTATTTAACTGGGTCAAATTGACAGGTGAAAAAGTCATTATCACCCGAGCTGGTGTTTCTTTTGTCCATCAAGTCCATGGCTTTAAACAATAGTACCTGCTTTCATTTCTTAAATAAACCGGGATGGGGAAAAAATAAAAATAAAAATTGGCGCTTATTCCCGAGACAATAAAGATCCAATGGCTTTTCTCTTCCCCAGGGGGTTGGCTCAGTCACAGCATGCATGCGCGCACGCACACACACACACACACACACACAAGCACAAACACGCACACAGACCCACACACACGCACCCACAGAGTTCGTCCAAAACTCCTCAACCAACCTCTGTCTGTAATTTGTGAATAGAAGTATTTTCTGGAAATTATAGCTTTGCATTAGTAAAACCTTTAAAACAACATCACGCTCACTCTCTCTTTTCGAGGAAAACATCTAGAGCTTAGTTTACAAACACACACACATTCACAGCACAAAAAAACTGAACATCCAACAGCATAAACAAAATGCTGAGGGTCACAACTAGTTTACAAACTGAGGTTATTTCAGTCCAAAAAGGAATATGTGCTTTGCCTGCAAAGACGTGTGGTATGAAAAAGGATTTGGGGCTTATTTAGTGAAAATTTGATACAAGGTGGACAAAATTTTTGTGATACATGGATGCTGACAAAAGGTGAGAGTTATCAATCTGGTTTCCACTATAGCCCCTGGTGGGAGGGAATTTCAAGCCATATTCGGCACAACCGGTCAGGCGGGGTATTGCTTTTCCTCTGTGAGGAAAATTTAAAAAAAAAACAAAACAACATTGTGGAAGCGGAGGCAGACGCCGGCCATCAATACTATCAATTTTTAACAAGGCCCTCCGTGTAAACTCTGCCGTCTGTCCCATAAAGTAAGGCTGCTCCCACCGGTACAAGCGTGTATGCGTTAAAACTGAAAAGTCACTGGAATGCTCTGAGAGGACCGAAAAATTAAAGTGGCTATGAAGGAGCATCACCAGACAAGCACGGAGTAAACATCCTTATTTTCTTCCCATCTGTTGATATCAAGAAGTGCACTCGAATCTTGGGCTTTTTTTTTCTTTTTTCCCCACCTACAGTTGTGCACAGCTGTAGGGGTCAATGCAGTGGGGGAGAGGTGTGGGCGGGGCTTCGGGGCTTGGAGACGCTAAGGCCGGCGCTACTCCCTCTTGTCGGCTGCTTTCGACTGCTCCCTCTGAATCATGCAGCGGCGCACGATGCTGTCAAAGCTGCCCAGGTAGAAGAGGGCGATGGTGCGAAATAATCCCATGGTGACAATCTGTGCGGAAGGTAAAACCGGGTCAATGAATGGATCCCTTGAGATGTGTGATTTCATTTACGGTGGGGTGGCATCGTGCACGTGGGCGGTACCTGCTGGAGACCCTCTGTGATGGAGGTGACCGGTGACATTCCGCAGGTGAGGGCCGATAACATGTATCCGTCGGGACCCACTGAGCTGTTAAAGTTGCCCTGCTGTGAGACCAAAAACAAGGATTAGGCGGGTAGAGTTACAAAAAAAGGTCGGGAGTGGCGGTGGCGGCGGCGCCAGAGCTGGGCCTCTTACTACGGCATCCCGAACCACGATTTTGGCCACTTGGTCTGGTTGACAAACTCCGGATGTTTCAGAGATTAATTTGGTTTCGAGAGGCTGGAAAGAACAACGGAGAGAAAATGGATACGAATGAGGCAGAAAAAAAAATAAGATCAACTGAGCTCTACGAAAAAGGCTTAACTGCGTAGTCGCCATGTTTACCTTTGTCTTGTTCTCCTCAGCCAGTCCGGGCGTGTCGGTGTCGGGGGGGTAGGCCACAGTCACGTAGATGTTGTATGGCTTTATCTGCAGAGGAGCAGCGACACTCACAGAACTGCACTTTACTGGTGATGACATTGCGACGATGACTATATATAAAACACAAAAAGGTCTTGAACGCAACATTAAAATGAAATAGGAACGCCCCCTGCTGGCAAACTGGAAAGTAGTCCTTTTAAAATATTCACACAGGTTACATAAATCTCATCATCCCTCAGCAGGGAAGCAGTGGAAATAACACAACAGCGAACGCGCTAATGTATTTCAGCAGCACGCTCGCGCTGAAGTGTGTGCGCGCGTGCGCGCGTGCGTGCGTGCTCGGTGGAGGGCCGTGTGATCTGTGTGCATCGGTGCGTTCGCACGCGAGAGGCGGCGAAGGCTCACCTCCATCTGCAGCGACTCGGCGAGGCCGCGCAGGGCAAACTTGGAGGGGGAGTAGGCGGT
>CAAKHG010044721.1:0-20309 GCA_901007715.1 Dactylopterus volitans
AGATGCAGACACAAACAGTATGTAGCAGATGCAGATACATATGCACCCAACGCAGACACAAACGCAGCAGGCACAGATGCAGACGCAGCAGATGCAGACACATATGCAGCAGATGCAGACACATGCACCCAACACAGACGCAGCAGACGCAGACGCAGCAGATGCAGACGCAGCAGATGCAGACACAGACACATATGCAGGAGACGCAGCAGATGCAGAAGCAGCAGATGCAGCAGACACATCACATATGAAGCAGATGCAGATGCAAACGCAGCAGATGCAGGCGCAGCAGACGCAGCAGATACAGACGCAGATGCAGCAGATGCAGACGCAGAAGACGCAGACATATATGCAGCAGATGCAGACACATATGCAGCAGATGCAGACACATATGCACCCAACGCAGACACAGACGCAGCAGACACAGACGCAGCAGATGCAGACCAGACGCAGACAGCAGACGCAGCAGATGCAGACGCAGCAGATGCAGACAGACACATATGCAGCACACACATGAAACGCAGGACGCAAAGGAAGCGCAGATGCACCAGATTCAGAAGGCACACCAGACGCAGCAGACGCAGACACGTATGCAGCAGAGGCAGGAAACGCAGGACACAAAGGAAACGCAGACACATCAGTCGCTCAGTCTGGTTTCCTGCTCTACAACTACAAGGTGATTAAGTCACACTCGAATATCGCCCTTCCACCCCGTCGATTTCCTCCAGCTGCCAATCAGGACGCAGCTGACATCCACGTCTGTCCATCATCTATGAAGTGAGACTTCGAATGAACTGTATTAAATGTATCAAGAGAAATGTCATCACTTCATCCTGTTAGACGTTTGCCTAAAATGATGACATCATCAGTGTGTGACTTATTACCAGATACATGCTTGGTGATGTGACTGTGACCTTTGACCCGCGGCCACCGAAATCTAAACAGTTCGCCGTCGGTGAGTCGATATTTGAGGCAAATCTGCAGAACCTCCCTCCAGACGTGCCTGAAGTACCACACGACCCAGTGACGCTGACCTTCGACCTTTTGGATACATAGCGCCGTCTTGTCATTTGAGACACTTGAGGAGCAGATGATAGTGTTGTGACCATAAATGTGTTCGGCGATGTCAATGTGGCCTTTGACCTTTCACGTCAAACCGCAGACGCTCCTGTAATCTTCACAAGATGATGAATGTGTTCGTGAGGTCCCGTGACCTTTGACCTTTTGACCAGCAAACCCGGAGACCTCCACCGCGCGCGGAACCGTTGAACCAAGAACCTGCGAGCCCAGAGACGAATCGGCACGGAGAGGCGCCAGCAGCCCCAGTGACCTCTGACCTCTGGCCATCCTGTTACCTCCTTTGAAAGGCACAGGAAGTTCATGCGCCCCGGCACATCAAACATGGAGGAACATCTGCTCTGATATTTACACGCCCGTTAATAATTTGGATCTTGGGTCACTTCTGCTTCCACCGCTTTTCCCAGGCGCACCGGCGGTGATGTCATCCGCGTGTGTTATGACGTCACCGCGAGGCGCGACGCGACCGCGATGTTCGAGCGGCGGCGGCGGCGGCGGCGGCGTTACGCCGACGGTGTCCGGACGCCGGACGCGGATAACGGTCCCTGCCGCCGCCGCCGCCGCCGCCATCATCATCATCACCGGCAGAGGAAGCGGGAGAAGTTAGAGGAAGAGGAAGCGGACGCCGTCTAAGTTACAAGCACCAACTTTGGTCGTCACTCACCGGCGGACGCGGGGGAGACACGCGGCGAGCGGGGAGGTGCGCGGGAGCGGCGGCATGTGTGCCGCGGCGGTGGCGGAGCCGGGGTTCCTGAGCACGGCTGAAGTCGAGCGACCGACTGCGCCCCCGCAGGAAGCGTCAAGCTCACCGAGAACTTTTGGGCGAGACGGAGCGAGACGGCAAACTTCCGCCTTCGCTTCAAAATAAAACCGCCCAGCAACAGGCGGGAACGGAAGCGCCCGATGCGGCAGAGGCGGTGATACGGGCCGATCCTGCCGACATCCATGCCGATACTTTCAAAGCGCTCAAACAGAACAGAGGCAATTACTTCATATAGATTAGATATTAACATTGTATAATTTATTATTTCAAAGTAAAAGTAAATATGTTTTAGATGAATAGTCGAAGTGCAAATGATAAAACACAAACTATCCTCAAATCTTCTTGTGTCCTTCAGGTTCTTAACTTGGAAACTTCATTTCATCCAAAACTTCATGATAAAACACCCAGAAACCACTGATTTTCCCATCATCCTCGGCTGTGTAGTGTTAACTAACAAGTGGGGGAACAGCATTTAGCCTTGTTAACATAAATCTGATAAATCGAGGATTTTAATACAGAAAAAAAAAATACCATGTGAGTGTTGAATACAACTGTCCTCGAAGGCGCCGCTGTTCTCCTCAGTGCCTCATGAATCGTAACGTTTCTGTGAATCTTTACGTGTTTGAGACAAGCAAAAGGACTAAAACTGATTATCAGCATCAATCCAGCTCACGCCAGAATCCTCAAGGCTGGTTCTGAGTATTGGTGGTATCTGTAGTGTCACTGGTATCTATAGTATCGCTGGTATCTATAGTGTTGGTGGTATCTGTAGTATCACTGGTATCTATAGTGTCGCTGGTATCTATAGTGTTGGTGGTATCTGTAGTATCACTGGTATCTGTAGTATCGGTGGTATCTGTAGTGTCGCTGGTATCTGTAGTGTCGCTGGTATCTGTAGTGTCACTGGTATCTATAGTGTCGCTGGTATCTATAGTGTCTGTGGTATCGGTAGTATTGCTGGTATCTGCAATGTCGCTGGTATCTGTAGTATCGCTGGTATCTGTAGTGTCGCTGGTATCTGTAGTGTCGCTGGTATATATAGTGTCACTGGTATCTATAGTGTCTGTGGTATCGGTAGTATCGCTGGTATCTGCAATGTCGCTGGTATCTGTAGTATCGCTGGTATGTGTAGTATCGCTGGCATCTGTAGTATCGCTGGTATCTGTAGTATCGCTGGTATCTGTAGTATCGCTGGTATCTGTAGTGTCACTGGTATCTGTAGTATCGCTGGTATCTGTAGTGTCGCTGGTATCTGTAGTGTCGCTGGTATCTGTAGTATCGCTGGTATCTGTAGTATCGCTGGTATCTGTAGTATCGCTGGTATCGGTCCACCCCTCTCATGTCATGCACAGTTAGCCGCTGTTTTGTGAGTTGAAAACTCTTTTGGCCAAATGACTCATCAATATATGATGTCACAAATAACACAATCCATGATTTAGCCGGATGATGAGGTCACCTCTCTGCCGTGGTCATGTGACACAGCAGCACAGAGGATGATGACTGGTCAGTCGTCATGTCGGCCCTCCGTGCAGGTTTGTGATCATCGCTGTGGCTCATCCAAGGAGGTGTGTCTGTTGGTCAGGTGACCCGTCAACCCAGGAAGCCCCGCCCTCCCCTCACCCCCCACAATGGGTTTTTGTTTTCAGTGATCGTCATGGCAACAGCTGCAGGCGCGTCACCGCTCGCCACTTCCGCTTTTCTCGCTTCCTCCTTTCGTTTCCTTTTCCACTGAATGGTGTCTTTTCTTGCACGTCTTACGTTTCCTCCTCGCTTTGTCTTCATCCGTTATATTTTATTTCTTCTTCTTGTATCCCTCTTTTCTTCTTCTGCTGACTGACTTCCACGTTCGCCTCTAGAAAACTTCCACATTTTGCCTCAGCCGGCAGACGGGTTATTATCCGCACGATTATCTTGAGCTTGTTGACCACCGAGTCCTCGCGGGCTGGATGGAGAGCAACCTTTTGCTTTGAAAAACAAATCTCCACTATTCTAATAATACACAGAACTTCCCTATTCGTTCAGGCATAACAACAAAACGGTCTCAAAAAACAAACGTACAAGGCAACAGAATTCTTGAATAACAGAAAAAAAACGACAAATTCTTTCTTCAATATTTCTGCTTAAAAAACATAAAAACACATGAAGCTGACAGCTGCGCGGCTGCAGGGACACTGAAAGTGCTGAGTCATGGCTATGAAAGGAGATGCGACTGTTTTTAGCGCCACCGTTTGTCCTTTCGATCTGAGCTGAGAGCAGATGGAGGGGACACAGACGCCGGAGGCAGCGACACACCTGCACGCTCACATGTGGAGGGAAGTCAAATTCACGCACTTTCAGGAGACATTTTCAAGCATTTCCAGCACGTTACAGGTGTGGTAAGTTGCATAATTAAAGCCAATGGCTTGCGTAATGAAAATATTTATTTTAGTTCACATCGGAGAAAATGTCAACGACCAGCTTGATGGATGTTTCAGTATGGAATTCTGGGAAACACTGAAAGGAAAACACGATGATCCTGATTGACATAGCTTTAGTTTCTGCAGCTTTAAGAGCGCAGGAGTCGCTCGCTAACGGGACAAAGCAGCATTAGCGCTCGCCACATCAAGGCGCTCGGCTTCAAAAAGCCAAAAGTTAAAAGTCTAACAAGTGGAAATAAAATGCTTAAGCTATAACAGTTGCGTTGGTTTTTTTTTTTTGGTTTCTGTGGTTTACACGGTCCAAAATAAAACTGGAAGTGAGTAAACAGGAAGAGAAACAGACGCATTATTACGCTTCCTGTTCTGCAAAGTCTTGCATCGTGGTTTTTCTCCCTACGTCGGCGGTTTACGGTGAACAGCAGCAGCGAACTGAACAACAGCAGCTAACTAGCAAACTCGCAGCAGCTAGCAACAGCCGCTAACTGGCCAATGCTAGTTGCGTTCGGCGTTACCCGTTTCTAATTCCTGCTCACTGTCTACCATGTTTGAATGACGCCTCCATGTGGTGGCCCGGGCAGTCTGGTCTACATCAACATCTGACATCAACGTTGAGTGAACCAAATTGGGTATGTAGACTCCAACACAACACTCGGGGCTCCGCTCTGCTCATCTTGTACAAACGTGCGTGTTGTACGGAGCCGAATCCCCCAGCATGGCCAGCTGGGTGTTTTCTCTGCATATGATCATAATAAAATGGCTACACCTGAGACCTGCTGTTCCGTCCGGACACGTCTTGGAGCTGTCAAGGGAAAGATCCTTACACACTGCTGGCTAATCATGAGCGTTAGCCACTGTTGGGTTATCATAACCGTTAGCCACTGCTGGCTAAACATGAGTTAGCCACTGCTGGAAAAAGCCTTTATGATCATGACCTCCTGCTGTGTTAGCATGCAGGCTAGGCTATAGAGATTTTTGGGAGGGGGGGCTTCTGACCCACCATCGATTGTAATAATTCTATCCATTCCTCTGATGTCCATACTGAGTGGTTAACATATTCAGACATGACTGTCATTTTTTTGCTCATATGAAAGGGTGCGATTTACCGGTGGGGATTTTCCACCCTCTGGTTTACACGTCCTAACCTCTGCTGAATCATTTCTATCTTCGGTGGGGATAAAGTTTACCCCCCCCACTCAAAAGTATTTTCACCATTACATTGCAATTGTGTGATTTTTTTATCTGTCGCACTCGCAGATTGCAGTTTCAGAGCGGATTCACACCTTTGAACCAAACCAAAAAAAAAATTCCCCTGGTTTGGACCTTGCGGGCTGGTGTGATTACAAACCATCAAACTCTGGTGAGACCAAGCAGCCTGACCGAGGCCCAGCCGGAGAGCAGCACGCTGTCGGACCGTCGGTCAGAAATGAGTCGTGGCTCAACATGGAGCAAAGAGGAGACGGAACGTCTGTTGGATATTTGGGCCGACGGCAACATAAAAATAACGCAGGAAAACGCGTGAAAATGCCGATGTATTTAATACATTCAGCACCGGGATGAGGGAGGAGGAGTTGGACCGGTCCGCAGATCAATGTCGTGTGGAGGTAAAAAAAGAAAAAAAAGAAAAAAAGAAGCTTGGACACAGCTCCAAAAAGGTGCAGCGGGACGTCCTGCAGATGTGAAAAAGAAATCCACGTCTTCTGCAAACATTTGTAACTATGGAACAAATAGGCACGCTGATCTCCATGTTTACGTTCACCAGCATCTTCACAGCGTGACCCCGCCCCCCGGACCCTCCGGTCCAATGACTGATCGATCTTTGCACACATGTGGCCGTGTTGACAAACTCTGTGCGAAAAGTGCACCAAACCAAAAGAGAAACACTGTATTTTGGTCCGGACCAAAGCGAGCGGACAAAAGGAATTAACCGGTGTGAATATGCCCTTATTCTGGAAACCATTTCGGAAGTCCAACTTCCTGCCTGTCTCATTGGCGCCAAAACAAAGATGGTCAAAAGAAGAAAAAAAATGAAAAGAATCCAGTATATAATCATATTTTAAAGGATCATAAGCACAAATCCCGAAAAAAATACAAGATTAAACAAGAACCAACATTGCGTGGTCATCTTTCTGAATAAAACTGTTTCTCAAAATTATCCGTTTTTTTTTTCAAAAAGCACACCTACTGTATCCAGGTCGACTGTCAAAGTGCCCTCCACAACCCGCAGGTGGCGCCGTCTCCATGAAAAAAAAAAAAGAGCATCACGCGGTTTCAGTTGAATCCACCTTTATTGGCCGCAGAGACGTGAGTGGTTGGAGACCTCCAATCGGAGGGAACAGGAGACGTTAGCGCCTTTAGCCCCGACTGCCGTCTGCTCGTTGGCTGGCTGGCGCGTCCTTTGACAAATATATCTGCATTATGACAAACAGCCTCTGGCAAAAAAATATATATCAGTTGTTCTCTCCTTCATTTGTTAAAAAATATTTACAAAGAAAGCAGAATCTGACAGAATTAGTGTGGGAACGGACATCTGCACGATGTAAACCAGGGAGAGCGAAGTAGTGTGTGTGTGTGTGTGTGTGTGTGCTTGTGTGAGAGAGCGAGTGTGTGTATGTGTGCGTGTGTGTGTGTGTGTGCGCACACGCGTGCGATGGAGCCCTGACAGTTGGAGGCCTTCAGGCTCCACTTGCACTTGAGTGTTTTCAATGTCCGCACAAGACATTTATCATCTTATCATCATCATCATCTCCTCTGCCGGCAGCTTCACTGCGTCTCCACACATTTATTAAAACTATAAACACACGATTAAAAAGGTACATAAGTGCTGACCAGTGAGGACGTTTCCTGCCTGAAAGATGTTTGTGGTGAAATGAAACGACAACCTGGAAGGAAAAACCATCGTAAAAAGTTTGTGTTTGTGCATCCTGATGAAACGTCCTTTAAAAACTCAAGAGGCTAGTTTAAAAACAAACAAACAAACCCAAACAATCCCTTCTTAATTGCGACCAGTTTGGTTTTATGTGAGCAAAGATGAAGATTTGACAGAAGTTTCTCCTCCGCTGAATTATTGCGCGCTGAGGTGCGTTCAGGGTCCGTCGGCGCTCGCCGGCGTCGCTGCAGGCCGAGACGCTGGCCGGCAACGCCGCATCGACCCGGCCACTGATGATCGACAGCCAATGGGGAGGCCCGGAGCTGAGGCGACGTCGCTTCCTGCTTATGCAGCCGAAGCGTCGCCCCCCTCTGAAGCGCTTTCAGCAACACTTTTCTCACACCGATTGTTCTGCTGCTGAGATTCTTAAAAAAAAAAGGTCAACGTCGACATTCGCGCTCGCGGAACCCTGCGCTGCACCCGAGTCCAGAAGCTGCCCGAGAGGAGACAAAGCGGGAGGCGTGAGCAAGTCAAACATGGCTGCCGATGCTTCAGGGTTTCCATGGAAACGCCCACTTTTCACGCTCCCTTTGCATTGATCGTGGAGGAGCTGATGCAGTCGGAGCCAACTCCCGTCAGGCCGAGCGGCGCCCAAATCCAGGACGCCAGTGTAGACGGGAGAAGCGGAGAAAAGGGAAGCGAGCTGCTGAGATGAACACACACACACGCGCTCTCGCTCGCACACACACGCGCGCGGACACACACACACACACACACACACGCGCACACACACACGCGCACACACACAATCGTCCAAAGCAAGTGTGAATGCCACTGAGGCAGCAGGGCGGCTCTCTGGAGGCCTTAGTACTCCACCGTCACTGCTTTGGTCTTAAGATATTCCGCCAGCGCGTCTTCACCTGCGGACCACACACACACACACACACACACACACAATAATTAGAGCAATAACAACATTAACAACCTCTGCGGGCCGGCGACGAGATGGACGTCGGCTGCTCCCTGCTGTGATGCTGCGGGCTGCAGTTACAGATGGTTCCACCGTGGTGGCGCTCTGATATCAATCACGGCGTCATGGTCAGTCCCCGAGTCAGCAATGGGGGCGGTTATTATTATTACTGCTACTGGTACTACAGTTATTAATATGACTGCCATTATCACCACTATTAGTTAGTAATAATTAGTAATAGTAATAATACTGTAATTCATTATCACTACCACTATTGTTATACAATTATCACCGTTATTACCACTTTTGTTATGATTATTATTAGATGCCTTATGATAACTGTAGTTAGATAACCAACTACAGTCATTACTATGGCTGATCATTATTATTGGGTGCTGGTGTTTTGCTGACTTCATAGCTGAATGTTTCTGCAGCTTCACTTATCAAAATGAAGCTCATTAATTATTCTATTAAAAAAATAACTTTACAACATGACGCTTTTCTCTTAAAAAAAAAAAGACTTGTACAGTAACACAGCTACTAATCTTATATCATAATCATCATCATAATTATCTATCATCATCATAATATAAGGACCCAACAAATCAGCGCCTGGTTGCCGAGAGACCGGTCTAGCGTAGTAATTCACGCCCTCACCGAGGTCTTTGCCGAAGCCCGACTGCTTGAAGCCTCCGAACGGCGACGCCACGTCCGTCTTGTTGTAGGTGTTGACGAACACGGTCCCCGCCTCCAGCCGCTCGCTCACGTACATGGCCTTGTTGATGTCGCGGGTGAAGACGCCGGACGCCAGGCCGTACTCCGTGTCATTGGCCCGCTGCAGCACGCCGTCCACGTCGCTGCGGTTGGCCGGGAGAGGTTGGGGGTCAGCGACTCTGACGTGATGGCGGCGGGCGCAGGCCGTTTTTTTTGAGACTTACCCGTCTTTGAACTTGGACACCACCATGACGGGGCCGAAGGACTCCTCTTTGGCGATGAACATGTGGTCCTCCACGTCCGTGAACACCGTCGGCTCCATGAAGAAGCCTGAGCGGACGTGACCACAACGCCCGTCAGCAGATGCTAACAACCACGCTAAACGCTCCAATGCTAACACTGGCGTCTAATGCGCCACTCAGTGGCTCCTCGTGATTGGCTGCTGTACCGGAACGTATGCCATTGTTCTGAGCCGAGGCCAAAAACCATGTTCTGCGTGGTGACCTTTGACCAACAAACTAAATCGGTTCATCTCTGAGCCAAAGCAGATGTTTGCACCAAATTTGGAGGAACATCTTCCAGGTGTTCCAGAAACGTCTTGCTGAGGAGAACTGGCTGGTTCGCAGTAAGGCTGACCTTTGACCTTTGTGCTCACTCGGGGTGAGGTGTGCGCGTGTCCTACCTGGCCGGTCCACCTGTTTGCCGCCGTACACCAGCGTGGCTCCTTCCTTCACGCCGACCTCGCAGTACTCCAGCAGCTTGTCCAGGTGGGCTTTGTGGTTCTGCGGTCCGTGGTCGGTGGATCGGTCCAGCGGGTCTCCGATTTTCATCTTCTTGATCTCCTCCACCTTCAGAGGGAGGGAGGGAGGAACAAGCAGGAGTGGAATGTTGAGCGTTCCTGGTTCTGCTTGTGTTTCACAAATAAAACGTGAGGCGCAGCTGCGACTTTATGAGGAAGAGCCGAGGGTTTGAAGACAGATTTGAATCGTCGTAATAATCTGCAACCTTCGAGTTAAAAGACCTCAATAAGCAGCTGAACTCAAAGCACGTGCATAAACCCAGGCAGCCAGTCTCACAACAAATACTCAAAAGATCCAAATCTGCTGATTTCTATTTGAGGTCAAAGGTCAACTTGTCCAGAGCGACTGAAACCTGCTAAACCAGGTCACCTGAGAGCGCCTCTGTTCTCTGGTCCAGGTCTCGCTGGATGATGGGATTTTCTTGACCTTCTGACTTCTCCTGCCTCTCCCTCCCTCAAACAGAACTTCAACTATCTCATTCAAACACTCCTCGGCTGCTCTGCATCAGAGGAGGCTTCAGCGGCTCCTCTGTTGGTTCCGCAGAGGACTTCAGCCGTGGTTCTGGTCAGAACATCGGAGCTTTGTGTCAAAGTTTCCAGGCTTCACAACTCTGACTGCACCTGAAGCCCATCAGACACACAGGCCGAACGGACGCATGTTCCTCCGTCCAATCGTCTTTGGAAACTGCTTTCTTTCCATCGCGCATCTGGATGGTGACATCATCGCCGCGCTGGCGACGACGCTGACAAGGACGCCCAAGTCTCGCTTTCTCGTGTCCTCGGGACACAATGTCAACCGTTAGCCGCTAGCTAACTTGCTAGTTTTGACGTTGAACGCTGGCTCGTGTCGACTTAACGTCATTCGCTCGCTGGCCGTCAACGCTGCCATGACAACAATGTCAAGCAGGGAAACGATTCCATTTAAGCCTCAATCTCGGGCAGGGATGGTTGCAACCGTCTCCAAGTAGACGACGTTCCACAAAAACATCATTTATAATTGGAAACAAATGTCACTACTGCATTCCCAACACCAGACTGACTGAACCCCTGAAGCTTTGTCATCTCCAGAGAAGGAAACTTACTGCAGACCACACAACATGTGACGAGAGTTTTTCTGTGTCTGAACTGAAAAGTTTACAACAACGACAATTATAAAGAGAAAAATCACAACATTCTGCTGCTTTTGGTGAATTTTTTTAAATATGCTGGTGACTTTGAATCTCAGCAGAAAGTAAAATGTTGTCAAACTATCCAGCATCAGTGGAGTTACGGGGACGACCGAGGAAGCCTGAGGAGGATTGAGGAAGGATGAGGAGGTCAGAGGAGGACAGAGGAGGACCGAGGAGGACCGTTGAATGACAGTTGTGGTTACTGGATGATGGACTGACTGTAAGAGACACATGACCCACAGCCATTGCGTGCGAAAATGCTATGCTAATGGCTAACAGTTACACCGACTGACAGACAGACGAGTGACGCCTCGAGGCCCGTTTCATATTTGGTGTGTAACGTCTGCGTGCCGTTATTAACGATCGCATCTAATGGAGGCGAGATGACAACTGCAATTTCATTGGTGAGCCACTTTTCGAGGGAACCAGTCGGCAATTTACTCCGTTTTGCTTGCATCTTTTTAATGTGAGTAGAACAAATTTCAATTTTTTTTTTTTTTGTGGTTCTTGAATATTGTGGATTACAAAAAAGTTGGCGTCATGTTAAAAAAAAAAAAGAAATCAGCCAATCAAACGTTCGATTGCTGCAGTTTAATAACATTCATCTCAAGGCAAACCGGCCTTAATTACCAAGTCAGCTTGATGTCGCATAAAATTTTGACTCCATTTTCTACCATAAACCTGAGCAGTTATGGATCTGCGAGGAGATGCTGAAAGTCAGGCGACGGGTCCGTCATGTCAGCATGGACGCAGCCCGTTTCGGCGGGTGGCTCGTTTCCCCTCGCTTAAATCCCAAAATTAATAAAAAGCAGCGCGCTGGCTAATCCCAGTGACAGCAGATTACGAAGGAGGCGGCGGCAAGGCTTCGCTGACTCACCACTCGGCTGATGAAGTGGTCGTGAATCGACTCCTCCACGAACAGGCGGCCGGCGGCGATGCAGTTCTCCCCCTTGTTGAAATAGACGGAGCTCATTCCCTGTCGAGCAGCACAGCAGAGCGCGGCGGTCAGCCGAGGACATCGCGCAGTCACGTGATCGACATACGTCACCAACAGAACTTTCACGTGCTCTCAGAGGCAATTTGCTTTGCCGCAGTAAACGGCAATCAAGATCATCTGTGGCTGCGTCATAAAGGTCATCACAGCTCGGAAGACTGAAAAATTCACAAAAAAAGTGACTTAACTATATACCAGGATGTTCAGTGAAAGCAAAGCGAACTACGCATCCTCTTCTGTATCCATGTTGTTCCGAATCGCCCTCCAAACTCCACATGGCTGCCCCCTCATGTTCGGTTGGGCTATTGCCATGGCAACACATGTGATTTTAAGCTGGACTGGTTCTCGGGGGATCTGGACCTCCGACCAGAATAAACATTGCACATGGCAGGTAGGTGCCCGATTACATTGGGGTCGGTCTAAGTGGTGGCGACTGATCAGTACTGCAAGCCAGCAAGGTTCCTAATAGAAGCTCTGCTGCTGCTGTGGTCCAACAGCTTCAAGGTTGAAGGTGTTGTGGGTTCAGAGATGCTCTTCTGCAGACCTCGGTTGTAACGGTGGTTCATTGAGTAACTGTCTTTCTATCAGCTGGAACCAGTCTGGCCATTCTCCTCTGACCTCTGGCATCAACCGTCTGCCATCTTCTCCCAGAGAACTGAGCATCACTGGATGTCTTCTCTTTGTGGGACCATCCTCTGTAAACCCTAGAGATGGTTGTGTGTGAGAACCCCAGTAGATCAGCAGTTGCTGAGACACTCAGACCAACAACCATGACACCTTCAAAGACACTTAAACCACCTTTCCAGTGACCCTCCGGGCAGGGCACAGTGGTCCTTTTAGGATTTTCTTCCCATAGGTGTCTTTATGGACCATTCTTTGTCCAACCCTCCACCGAAGACCAGTTTGCCATGGGAGACCCTACCAGGGGCTGCTTCCCCCCGACAACATATCTCCTGGGATCATTAGGACTATCCACCACCATAAGTTGATGGTCCACGGAGGGGACAAGTTATTTTCCCTTCAGGTAGTTAGTTGGATATTAATTTACCATTAACTGACTAACTTATGAAGTGACAAATTGTTTCAACACATATAAAGACGGTCCGATGGTCCTGTGAAACAGCCCCGCCCCTTTCTCACCATGCGAACAGCCTTGTCCAAGTCACAGTCGCTGAAGATGATGAGCGGCGACTTCCCTCCCAGCTCCAGAGAAACCTTCTTCAGGTTGCTGAGCGCACAGCTGCAGGAGGAAACCAGCCAGAGGTCACGGAAGGGTCAAGTCAAACATCAGCCAATAACTGACAGGGGTCGCACCTCTTCATGATCTGTTTGCCGATGGGCGTTGAACCGGTGAAGCCCAGTTTGCGGATGTGCGGGTGGTCAGACATGCGCTGTCCCACCATTCCACCTGGAAGAGGGAAGGATTAAGATCATTTGAAGTGATTTCAAAACTGCACGAGGACCTTCAAATGAGATTAGGGTCCACAATGTGGATCTTAAATCTGTGTTCATTACCTGAACCTGGCACTATGTTGATGACTCCCTTCGGAATTCCAGCTTTTACTGACAACTCAGCAAACTTAAGTGCTGTTAGTGGAGTGACCTGTAAATGGTGGACAAAACACCCAGTATGATGCTAGATTAGACTACCATACTACAGGCAAACAGTTAGTCTGGATTAGACAATTTTAGTAGAATTAGACCAATGTTTCCCGGTTCTGGTCCTCAGGGGCGCCCAGTCCTCCTGCGGCCCCCACCCTACATGTTCTAGACATCTCCCCGCTCCAACACACCTGATTTGGATTTCGTGGATTAGACTTCATTAGATCAGATTTGCCTAGATTAGACTACACTCAATTTGACGATATTATACACAACCAAATTAGATTAGACTATGTACCCTTTGTTTGACTAGTTTAGCCTGCACTAGACTAATTTAGTCCAGTCTGGACTAAATTTGTCGAGAATAGACGTCACTAGACTTGATTAGATTAGGCTAGCCTATTCTAGACTAAGGTGGGGTACATGAGGGTAGATTAGACTCGACTAAATTAGACTAACAGACTAAAATTAGCTTCGATTAGACAATAATTGACTAGATTAGACAAGACTAGTTTAAATGGGACAACATGAAGATAGACTGGACTCACATAGATTAGAATAGATTGAACCGTTTGGTTAGAATGCATTCGAGCAGATGAGAATAGACTAGACTATCTGACTAAAACCATCCGACTAGACTCAACTAGAGTAAACTACATCAGACTAGAACGGACCACCCTAGAGGAGCTCAGATTAGACTTGACTGGAGGGTGTAAACTGGCAGACCTTCAGGCCAATGCTCAGTATGAGCGGTCATGTGCTCCATCTACAGAACTTTACATTTCCATCCACCTTTGTGGGCTGTTGCGGGATGGATGGATGGATTTTGGAAGCGGGACATTTTTACGTACTTTCTAAAGTCCCTTTGAAACATAACACAGTCGAATCAACAGCAAATATCAACATAAAGATACAATCCACGTTTTATTTCTGCCATGTTCAGCGTCTGTGCCGTCCACGCCGAGCGTCCATGGTGACGCCGCAACTAGAGGGCTCACGTCTGCCCCCTGGCAGCGCTTCTAGTGGCTGCACTAAGAGTGAGTATGATTTGTATGGTGGTGCGAGTGTGTGTGTCTCACCTGTGCAGGTTTAAGAACAAGTGTGTTTCCAGCGGCCAGGCAGGCCGCGCTCTTCCATGCCAACATCATCAGCGGGTAGTTCCATGGGATGACGATGGCGCACACACTGAAACACAGAAACACACCCACTCAATTGAACTCCTGAGCAGAGAATATTCTAGATGTAATGGATTTCGCAAGTTTAATCCATTCATCTCACCCCAGGGGCTCTTTCTTTGTGAAGGTCAGGTTGCGGTTGGGTCTGGCCTGGTTGATGGGAATGGTCTTACCCTGAAAGCAACCAGCGGCACCAGATGAGCATTCGTGAAGCCGCGGCACGTGTCTGAGTCAGCATGAAGGAGGACCCTGATGAACATTCAGCTACCTGGATCTTATCACACCAGCCAGCAAAGTAGCGGAAGGTCTGGATGGACATGCCGACGTGAGTCTTGAGGGCCAGCGTGTAGACGGCTCCCGAGTCGATGGACTCGATGGTGGCCAGCTCCTCCTGGTGTTGCTCCATCAGGTCTGCAAGCCTAGAAGATGAGAGTGTGTCAGTTAGATCACGTAGACATTCACAGGCAATAATCCCCAGAGTTCAATGCCACCTGCAGATGCAGACCTGAGGCTCTCTGGTGGCCGTGCAGCTACTCACCTGTAAAGCAGGCTGCCTCTGTCTCTGGGGTTCATCCTGCCCCAGGGTCCGTTCTCATAGGCTTCCTTAGCCGCTGCCACGGCCCGGTCCACGTCCTCCACCGAGGCGTACGCCACCTTACAGATGACCTGACGGAGGACGTGAAGGTTACCGACAGCCGTTACTAAGCAGCCGGTTTTGACGTGGTAATCGAGTGCCGACTCACGGATCCGTCGGTGGGATTGACGGTGTTGTAGGTTTTGCCATTTGCTGCATCCTCAAACCTGCCGTTGATGAAACACTGGTGTGGCATTTTCAGCGTCATGTTGTTCACTTCTTTGGTTGCCTGAGTGAAAAAAAAAAACAACGACAAATCAGTCAGATGTAACTAAATATATTTGTCAAAATGTGTATTATTCAACCCCATTTCAGAGAAACGGGTTCATATTGATGTTCTCCACCCTCCAGCAACACTCGAAGTGTTTGGGAACTGAGGAGAACCATCGGTGTCATTGTGAAGGTGGAACGTTTTCATTGGTGCTTGAAGGAGGATTTCAGCTGCTCAACAGTTCAGGTCTCCATGAAGCTCCAAACATCTTCAGTGGAGATGAGTCGGGACAGCAGGTGGCTCAGTTCATCAGCCGGAGCCAAAATGATGATGTCACACCAGCCATGATGATGTCACACCAGCTATGATGATGTCACAGCAGCAGAAGGTGGTGTGAAATAAGAAAAACCTTCCCTGAAAAAAAAAAAAACTCACTTGGCAGCAGATGTTGCTCCAAAACCTGCAGAGATGGTTCAGCATTAATGGAGCCTTCACACATGTGCAGGTTACCCATGATGCCATTCGCTCTAATGCACCCCCTCCTCCATCATGGATGCTGGTGTTCTGATAACCAGCTGGATGGCCCCTCCCCTCTTTATCCTGGAGGACGCGGCGTCCATGATCTCCAAACCTCAGTCCATGTTAAATGAGCTCAGGTCCAGAAGAGGTGGCGGTTCTGGATCCTATCCAGTTTCCTCTTTGCTTGGTGGAGTCACGCTGTCATTGGTGGATGCAGCGATGCATGCAGTGTTCCTGAGATCAGCAGTGACGTCACCACACCATCATGTCTGGTTCTAATGCAGTGAAGTTATCCACCATCAATGCTGGTTCCAGTCTGGTTCCTCATGTTCAGAAGTTCTTCATGTTCTCTCAATCCTCTAATGATGTTATGAACTGGAGATGATGAAACCACCAGGTTCTTTACATTTTCCCGTTGAGGAACATGATTCTTAAATTGTTGCTCCATTTACCAGCTCAGTCTCTCACAGCGTGGTGACTCCTCCCATCTTTACTGCAGATAGACTCCACCCCTCTTGGATGATCTTTTCATACCGAATCATGTTACTCACCTGTTGCCAGGTAACCTCATTAATGGTGAGATGTTTCACCAATTCTTTTCTTTTAGCTTTTCCCTACTTTTCCAGTCTTGTTGCTGCCATCCCAACTTTTTTGAAATGTGTTGTTGCATCAAATTCAAGATGAGCAGATAGTTTTCATAAGGAAAACTGCTGTTTTAACATTTATGCCATTTTCATTTCAATATGGGATTCCAGCACTTTGCACATCATCACTTTCTGTATTTATATTTCACACAACGTCTCAACTTTTTTGGAAACGGGGTTGTAGAATCTTAAGAACCCTTCTATTTTTGTATTATTATATGTTCTATGACTGGTGACGACGAACACGCATCAAAATTGGGTCCATATTGAACACAGTGAGGCTGACTGGCTGCTGCTGCTCTGACTCACATAGTCGACGACCAGCTCCTCCTCCTCGTCTTCTCCTCTCAGCTTGCGCACAAACATCTGGATGAAGTCCTGGAAGGTGGTGGCCATGTACACGTCCTCGTTCTGCAGCTGGACACCAGCACACTTCTGCTTCACCTCCTCCACCAACCTGCACAAACACACACCAATGCTTCACCTGTGCTGCTGATTCTTCAGGGGACCTCAGTGGGTTCCTCTATGAAGACAGAGGCGTTCCTCCACATTCCCAACGTTAAATGCATGCGTGGGCACGGAATTATGGGAAATATATAAAAGGTTTTCAGTTGGAGTCTGAGGTGAATCACTTGGGTCTCAAAAATGTGAGAAGTTGAATAATTTCTGATCTTCCTCACCTGACCACATCCATGGAGGCAGCTCCAGACTTGAAGAAGTCTGTAGTGTCCTCAATGGTGTGGACGTTGCTGAGGATGCCATTCCAGATGCTCTGTGACAAAAGAGCCAAGTGTTACAAGTCTGAGTGGAGCAGAGAACATTTCACTCCGCATGGACGTCAGTCAAGCAACTTGCCCTGATCTCTTCTGCCATCTTCTTCTCATCGTCAGTCAGTTCTACGCTGGAACTTTCCCCAGAGGAGAAGAACTTGGATGCAGGGATCATCTTGCCATCTTCAAACTGCAGGTTCTTGACCAGGAGCTGAGGGACAGAAACTCGATGGATGAGTGGGATGAAGACCAGCAGAGGCAGCGCCGCCCGCATCGGCTCCACGAGCCGCAGAGACACTCACCGCCTTCCCGTCTGTCCCATGGAGCACCAGGCCGCTCTTGGTGACCAGGCTGGGCTGCGACGCCCCCTCGATCTCCAGAGGCTGACCGGCGGGCGTCGACCCGCCCAACATGGACGAGCCGTACAGGGTCACCGGCTGAGGTCACGACAGACACAAGCAGTTAAAACCGCGACTGTGTACGTGCGTGTGGGGGCGGGAGAGGGCTGTGTGTGTGTGTGTGTGTGTGTGCGCGCGCGCAGTTTTCCTGACTTCCAGGAAACACACCTGACCATTGATGACCGTCCAGGCCCCGGGGACTTTGTCATGGCCGCGGATCCAGTTGTGGATGGCCTCAGCCGGCTGGGCCAGGTTGACCTGCAGGACACAGAGATGCCGAGTTCACTGGAGCTTCTGGGAATGAGAGGGAAGCCCGGCGGCCGGCTGCCAGCTGCCAGAGGTTGAGCAACTTGTGGGAAAACAACGCTGGAAAATGACCCCACTGCACTAAGAATAGCACATATTCTACCACCTGCCAGCAACGTGGCACAAAAAGGACAAATCAGAGTAGCTGCGGCGGGGCCCCGCCTCCCTCTGGCTTCGCCTCAGTGGAAAAACAGCAGCAGCCACTGACTGCACATCTCCGCGCACGTCTGCTGCGCCGAGCGGCAGAACGTCGGCCCTGTCGTCACACTGGCCACCTCAGCAGCACCAAGGCTTTCCACAACGATGCAAATCTGCGTTTTAAGACCGTTTGACGTGAGGTTCGGGTTCAGGCTGGCGCCGCTGGCGACGTCGGGCTGCGCGACTGCAGAACCGCATAAAAAGACGCAATGCAATTCAGAAATGTTGCGTGAGTGCCAGTGAGCGCGACTGCTCCCCTCGAGTGTGTGAAGACTGTTGACGTTACGCCCACAACAGCCGCAGCAGTTACGCGGTCACGTGACTATCTGGCGTACGGCTCCGCGCTCACGCGTGTTGTTTAAAAGTTGTGACGTTAAAACCGTCACGTCCCCGCGGCAACGTCGGCAATTTATATCAACACTTGAATCAGCACACAGAAAAGTATGAAGAATTTATTTTCAAAAAAAAGGAGAAAAAAAACTTTTTTTATACTGAAAACATTATCAGAACCAGAAATACTTTATTAATCCCGGAGGAAATTGTATAAATTACATATATTTAACTTATATATGTGGGTTTTGTATTTTATGTTACTTAATATTTGTATGTTTTGAGTTGATAAATACACACTTCAAAACAATTATTCTCTGCATTTTCCTTGATAGTCAAACAAGTAGATTGGTGAAACAATTTATTTATGTAGTCGAAATTGCAATATTGTCCACTATAATCGCAAATTTTTACCAAATCGTGCAGCATTTAGCTTTAGAGAGACGTGCATGCTGGGAGTTCTGAGGAAGTCACGTTGATTACATACAAGATCAGAGAACCTTTCACATTTGTTCCCTTCCATGAAAGCACAACGGCGCACCATTAGCGCGCAGAGGTGTGACCATCTTCATTCTTATTTAGAACGGTCTGGTTCTGACAACGTTCTGGAGGCTGAACGTGATGAGAAGCAGCAGCGTTCGGAGGATCTCTCACCTTGGAGTTGGACTTCTTCTGGATGCCTTCATAGCTGGCGCCCTCCTCTGGCTGAGGAACGCGAGCGGCCTTCCCATCGGCGATTAGCTGCACTGACTCAACCTGCAACGCAGAACAGCCCCGGGCTCACGATGAGACAAGTCCCAACAAGACCTTTACCACGTGGGCTCTGAGTCACTGGGTCACACGATTAGCACGACGCCAAACGCTACTCCAGTCACTGCCGTGCTTTCAAGTCGGATATTTATATCAAATAACTGCACATTTTTAAAATTACAGCCAAAGTTTGGGCAAAACCGCACGGAGACAAGAAAAGAGCATCAGTTTCATGATATTCACGCAGTCAGTTATTGAGATTCCCTCAGTGAAACCTGAGCCGACCGTCCTCCTGCGGACAAAAACGCCGGCCGAAAACCAGAATGTGGACGCAGCCGGACCAGAACCGGCGCTGAACACACACACACACACTCAGTGGAAAGCTACAGTGTTCCAACTTTGGCCCTCGTCTGTGCCTCAACGCGGCGCATGTAGAGGTTAGCCGCTTAGCTTGCTTGCTATCAACAACTCTTTTTCTGAGGCGGTTCATTGGTTCACTGAAGGTCCACATCAGGAATCTCCAGCCATGACTGGGAGCTGATGTTGTGCCAGCTGTTATACATATAAAACATCCTACAGGTGTGTTACACAGGCATATTAGTTGTATTATTATTTCAGTCTTCTTTCACCCGCAATGAAATGTAGCTGCATGGCAGCATCGTCGTGGGCGCCCTTTCCTCACAGATGATATCAACTCACCTGACCCTTGTGAGAACATCTAGACCTGAGACCGGCCTGGAACCAATTGTGAATTCATAAACTTTATGTGCTCACCATAGCCTTGATGCCCTCTGGGAAGAGGAAGCGGTTGTAGAGTGTGTCCACGGTGTCGTTGGGTTCGACCACACACTCCCTCTGCAGCAGGATCGGCCCGGTGTCCAGACCATCATCAGCCCAGAACACTGAGAAGCCGGCTTTCTTATCACCCTGGATGAGGGTCCTACACACACACACACACACACACACACACCAGCGGTTACGTTTAGACTGTTTAATCCCATTG
>CAAKHG010044721.1:20329-37854 GCA_901007715.1 Dactylopterus volitans
CGTTGGGTTCGACCACACACTCCCTCTGCAGCAGGATCGGCCCGGTGTCCAGACCATCATCAGCCCAGAACACTGAGAAGCCGGCTTTCTTATCACCCTGGATGAGGGTCCTACACACACACACACACACGTACGCACGCACACACACACACACTCTTTGATAAGACTTTGAAACAGTCAACCGAAGGCAGCAATGTGAGCTTCAAAGATAAATAACACGAGGGAGGTCAGGAGATCAAATACACACACAGGCAAACACGACCGTAACATAATACTCCAAAACGGCTCTATAACAGTTTGGTGTTTTTTTTCCCAAGTCGAAACATGAAGCTCCACCTCCAACCTTCAGCTGAAATTTAACCATTAATCTGTCCATTTATTTAGATTGTTGATTCCCATCTATGACCATTTTATCATCTAAACTACCTGCGTGACTTCTGCGCTTGGTCCATGGCGCAAATTTGGAGACTTACTGGAATGGAGTGTGGATCCATGCATGTTCACTGTTCCCCCCGTGGTCCTCAGGGACCCCCAATCCTACATGTTCCAGGGGTCTCCTGCTCCATCACTCCTGATTCTAATGACGGGTTGTTAGCAGCTTCTAAACAGCTGACGGTGAGCTGATGGTTGAATCAGGCGTGTTGGAGCAGGAGACATTTAGATGGGGGACCCCGAGGACCAGCATAGCAAGACAGTGGTCTAAAACGAGGATGGGGGGCTTGTGGGACTTATGGCTGAGGAGGTTTTGCTAATATGACTTGGAATGTGTGACGCGGTCGGTGGGAGTTAGCGTGAATACAGCGCCACCTGCTGGTGAGGCAGCGCTAGAAAGGGGTGGGGCTGACGCTGAACATCCCATCCACCCCCTCGTCCTCACCAGTTGATGGCGGATGCTCCTCTGTGCCGGGGCAGGATGGACGGGTGGTAGATGATGGAGCCATGTTTGGGGTGGTCGATGACGTTCATGGGGATGAACTGGGAGCAGAAGGGCATGACGTTGAGCTCGGCGCCCACCGCCTTGTAGGCCTCCACCACGTCCGGGATTGGCTTCCCCTTGACACGCCACCGAGGGAACTTGAAGACCGGCGTTCCGTCCTTCTCCGCCGCCACCGCTGAAGCGGACGCAGCAAACGCAGGTTAGAGAGCAGAGACGAGATCATCAGGCATCGATGGACGGCAACATGATTGCTGGTCGACCAAATGAAGAAATGGACGCAACTGTTTTTACATTCCTTTTATCGTCTTCTTTTCTACATTATTCAACTCTGTCAAAACAGACTCCAAGAAGACAACAATCTAAGAGGTCAGGAACTATCGCCAGAGCTTCTCTAAAGTTGAAGGAAGAAATATATCTCACAAAATCATATCAGACATTGAAAGTCAACTGCTCTGCTGGGATTTCAGCCGTATTTCCAATAGAATGATTAAGTTAGAGAAGCCAAAGTCTTCCACCATTAAGTTTTTAGTTTTGATAAAAGTTTTAAAAAGCAAAAATGTATTTACTTTACAGTCTGTCTGAAGGTACAGAAAGATGAAGTTTGCAAAAGCCTCCAAAGACTGGAGAGAGGATCAGCGGAGGATGGTGCAGTGGAGAGATGAAGCTACGTTTGAAATGAGAGGTAGAGTTTGAGAGCGCTGGTGAAACATGGCCGACGGCTCGTCAGTGACCTCAACATTGTATCAGCTGCATGCCATCATCATCATCATCTAAATAAATAAATGGAACCCTGGGAACATACTAAAAGATTATGAAGGAACCTTCAACACAGTTAAACGTGTGCTGATCTGAGACCAATAAACGGTCCCATAAACAGAATCAAGTTAAACTACAAGAATTTGACCGACATGTCCGGGTGATTTACAGCAAGACATCAGAAAGTCTGGCTCCTCGTGGGGTCTTCTTCTTCTGAGACAACCACCGGTCTCTTTACGGACTCCTCGCTTGCGTTTCCTCCAGCGTGGATGAAGTCAACTTCAGTTTTGAGATCAACCGGACGTCAACCAGGTGCAGATGAGCACCAGCAGGACCTTTCCCACGGTGGCAGTCACGGGGACGATGGCGTCCGTCTGCAGTCTAAACCAGAGACGGCGCCCTCGGGGATTCGTTTAATTCGTGTCATCATGTCACCAAAGTCCGTCTCGCTGCCATGGTATCACTCCCGCAGCTGCCGTATCACCGTCAGATAACCGACGCACACTTTAAAGGCATACGGCGGCGCGACTTACGATTAAATCCGTGGATAGGGCGATAAAATTAAACGGTAAAACGGACTCGGCCCTCCGCAACAGCACCTCGTCAACGTTGCAACACCTGAACCGGAACTTCTTCAAGCGGACTCGGAGCCTCTCCAAGCTACGCTATTATTATGAGTAAGGCATTGCTAACTGATGAATGCTAGCGCCTGTCAAAATGTAGCCTTCAGGTTTTGCAATTATTTTTAGCCAGCTTAAGTAGCAAGAAAGCGAATTTACCAAGATCTCATTGTAGGCCAATTATCAGCCTCCATCCCTCCACGGCCGCCTGTGCGAGCGCCAACATGCTTCCTGCTTTCGGCCCTGCTCATAAAAGTGTTGAGCTTGAATGAAAACCTGTTTTGTAAATTTTGAACATCCAATTGCTTGCTTATTTTAAGAGACCTCTCATGTTCCAGAACACACCATTGATCTAGGTAAGTGGGATTTATCCGAATACTCAATTAATCGCTGAAAAAAAAAAAAAAAAAAAATCAACAGAATACTTGAATCTGAAAATATTATCGATAGCCGCCGCAGCCGCCGCACGGACCCTGACGAATCATTCTTGCTGTTATAAATCATTTTACTTTACTATTATTTTCTAGCCCATGTGCCCATCAGTGTGTTGAAGCCACTGTGTTGTGAAAGCTCGTGTTGGCAAAAGCCTTTTGCACACATGCATCCACTCATCAGCCATGAAATTATGACCACCGCATGTTCGCCGTAGAATATAATGCTACAGCCCTGCAATCAAGTCGGTGAGTTTTATGTTGAATTATGATTGAGAGAGGTGAGAGGTGTTGACATATTTGAATGGTTGTTATTGGGACTGTAATTTGTGACGCTGTTGGACTGTACTGGGTTACACTGAGAGGCGTCCCTAATATTTTGGTCACCCAAACGCATATGAGTGGGATGACCAGAATTTTAGGGACACCTCTCAGAATAAAACTGAAGGGAGAATTGATGTGTTGCATTATATTCCATGGTGAAGATGCAGTGGTCATAATGTTATGGCTGATGGGTGTGCATGTATAAATCATATATCATATATGACATTATGGCACAGCCACCACAACTTTCTGGAAACTTCAGCAAAGCTTCGAGGCAGATGGCGACCAGACGAGAAGTTTCAGGGCTTCATGCTGCATCCGCCTGTTTGGAGGTTCCACCTTAGAGCTGCTTCTCTGGGACACACTGGGCCTCCCACAGACCAACAATGGAACCACTATCCCGCGGCTAACGCAGCCGGCGCGGGATAAAGGGCCGTCTTTGTCCAGGAGCACTGTGGAGTCAACATGCATCGAGCTCCGCCACAACACAGAACTCTGCTGGGTCAATGAAGCCTCCAGAACACCAGATGAGGTAGAATCCAATTTAGACATAAATGCTTGTCTCCATGTTCTCAGTATCTAATGATTATTTCTCGAGGATATCTGGTATCTGACTGACCAGTGTAGCTCCTCAGTCGTCCAGCTCATGGTGACCCTAAGAGCTACAGAGGAAGACAACTGGACTTCTGCTGGTTGCTGAAGACGTTTCACCTTCATCCAAAAAGACTTCTTCAGTTGTAACCGGTTGGCTTAACTTCTTCCCTGGAGTTTTCTTGTCTTGCAGAGATGAGACCTTAATGGCCACCATGGACCTCCACCTAGATTACCGTCATTATTATTATATTACTGTAGCTGATGTTACTGTGCATTTCTTTACCCCCCATCCTCCAGCCCTCCTCTCTCCCCCTCGGTCAACCAAACCGGTCAAGGCAGATGGCTCCGCCCACCTGGAGTCAGGCTTCAATGTTTCTGCCCATTAAAGGGGAGTTTTTCCTTGGAGCCGTCGCCAAGTGCTCATGGGGGAATTGTTGGGTCTCCGCAGATTAAAGAGTCGGTCTGGACCTGCCCTTTTTGCAAAGTGTCATGAGTCAACTTTTGCTGTTATTTGGCACTTTAGAAATAAAATTGACTCGAACTGGTGGGGGCGACCGAGGCATTTGACCTCTGGTGGGGTCGTTGATACCTGGAGAAGCATCAAAAATTACCTGGGCGCCACTGACTCACCTGGACCATCATGAGAGCCATTTGGTTCTGGCCAGTCCAGTGAGGAGTCACCTGCTTATCACCCAAATACAATCCAGTCTGAAGATCCCCCCCCAGACGCTCACCTCACCCATCCTCGCCTTGACCTGGGTTATCTTAACAACTCTTCGGGTTTCAACGATCCCACCAGAGGTCAAAGTCCTGAGACCTCCCACCCCCCCAGGCCAGTTAGAAGCCTTTTGGATGAAGGTGAAACGTCTTCAACAACCAGCAGAAGTCCAGTTGCCTTCTTCTTGTTCAGCTTTTAGGTCACCACTCATCAATGATGGCCGTCCTTTCTCTGTTACATAATGAGCCAGCAGTCGTCCTCACTGGAGGACCAGGACAGTAGTCGAGGTTCCACCGTTCTGTGATGTCATTTCCTGTGACAAACTCAAACTTTAAAGCTGTAACGACGGCTTGGACTTTACACATGCAAGCGCAGCTGTGTTTGAGGTCTCCTGACGATCCAGCAGTCGCTCAGTCGTCGTGGAGACGCCAACGAGCAAAGCTGGCGGGATCATCGGGCCGCCGAAGTCCCAGAGCAGCGCCGGCGCAGCAGAAGCATGAAGATACCGGAGCCCCGACTCATTCACAGCGACGGCCGCAGAGGGAGGAGTCAACTCACCGAGGGGGTCGGCCTTGCCATCCTTGTCCGGCACTGTGAACACGCCCACCACCTTGTGGCCCTGCTTCCTCAGGTTGCTGTAGACCTCCTGGCCAAACAGGCTCTGGCCAATTATAGCCAGTTTCAGCTTATTCTGGTAATGATGCTGCAACGACACCACAAGCAAACGCCGCGTTAGCGTCATTCGGACGGAGGGGCGCCGACCGGCATCTCCACCAGAACCCGGAGCTTCAGTTTGGAGAAGCTCCTCATCACGCAACCGCTCACAGCCGCTGCTCCAATTACTCCAGGAGATCGCATGGAAGCAGGAGGTCCTAAACACAAAGTGCTGCAGTTCAGGGTCGTCTAAGAACGGCTGCATGAAACATGACGGGTGCAAAAAAAAAAAAAAAGTGGTGGGTGTGGCCTATATCAGCCCAATCAGAATCATCAACACCACTTTGTCATGTCTCAGGTTTGACAGGTCATGAACAGTAACACAAAACGTGCAATTAATTACCGCATGGTGGTGCTACTAGTGCCATATTTCACTGTGTTAAGTATTTAGCGTTTGTACTTGTAGAGATTTAAACATTCAAAAAAACCCAAAAAACTTTTTTTTCTTCCGACAGTACAGAATAAGATAGGGGTGTTGATATATATATTTAAGGATACTCTGAGAGGTGGCACTGATATTTTGGTCACCCTCATGCATATGAGTGGTAATATTTAGGTGATCGCACTCATATGCCTGAGGGTGACCAAAATATTAGGGACGCCTCCCAGTGTAACCCAGTACAGTTCAACGGCATCACAAACTACAGTCCCATTAACAATCATTTAAATATGTCAACACCTCCCTCAAGCATTCACTCAAAATTCAACATAAAACTTTAAAAATTGATTGCAGGGCTGCTGCACTATATTCTATGGTGAACATGCAGTGGTCATAATGTTATGGCTGATGGGTTTTATTCACAACGATGTCATGGCCCAAAACAAACAAAACAACAAAAAACTCCAGATTTTTAAAAGATTTGAGTGATTCAGAAACCATAAGGGATTTTTAAAAGCTGAATCATTTGATAGTTTGGAGTCTTGTGAGCAGTTTGAAGTTTCATGTTGAAGTTTGATGCACTTGAATCTCAAAGTGGAGCTGGAAGTTTACCAGGATTTGAAGAGTCGATTCACTGACATTTTAAAAATATTAAACCCCACAAAATATTACACAGTACAAATAAGTTGAGCTGAACCCAACATGAGCTGGCGAGGCTGAGCGCCTTCAGCTAGCTGCTCTCTCAGCATTCACACAGTATTATAATAATAATAATAATAATAATAATAATAATAATAATAATAACAACAACAATAATAATAACAATAAATCTCCTTCATAATTCATCTTCATCCCGACATCTTCAGGTTAAGTTCACACCTTGTGGGAAATGAGCGTTGGACGGTGCCTGCAGCCGAGGACCAGCTCAGGTGTCTCCTCAGGCCTCCTCTAGGATACCAAAGTGGTTCCAGCGCTGGTTCTTTGTTGGTTCTGGTTAGTTCTGGTTCAATTTGGGAACGTTTGAGGAACTACTTTGCTTTCTAAAAGCCACCGCAGCAGTCACATCGTTCCCGCATCGCCATAGCAACTGGGGGTGGACTATGGCGACCGCCGCTCTCGTGCATCTTTCAAACCAACTCGATCAGTCAGAACTGATCCGTCTCGAGGGTCCAGCGTCCATGGAAGACCACCTCCCTCTGTTTGAGAGTCTGTGAGCCGCAGGGTTGGCGGCCATGTCTGATCTGGCTGATCCGGTGGGGATCTCCAGGGGGCCCTTGGCCTCCTGACCCGGATCCCTCTGCAAGCAGCTGCGCCCCTGCCCGAGGCCCGCTATTGGCTGCCTTTGCGCCCCCCCACAAACCTCCCTCCCCACATGACTGACGCAGACCGATGGGGGGGTGGTTTCAGGTTTCCCCAACGTGAACCGTGCTGTCAAATGCACGAGGCTCCACCGCGACCGCAAACGCAACGTGCTCGCAGCCGCGGACCCCGCAACGACGCGGGCTCCGGCCCGGTCCCCGGCCGTGCTCGCGCGCCGGCGCTCATGCACGGACGCGCACGCACCGCCGAGCCGCCGCCGCCACCGACGGTCTCCGGTGAGCAGCTCGCGCAGCTGACGCAACTCTCGCCGGTGATGTCCACCGGAGGCCGGCGGAGTCGCGGCGGCGGAGAAACGCGGCAGCACCGACGCCGCCGCCGCCACCGCCGCTGCAGCCGCCGCCGTGACACCGACTCATGACCGGGCCAGGACGCCCCCGACGCGGCGCTCGCTGGTCCCGGTCCGAACCTGGACGCGGCTGTTTGCCCGCACGCGAACGTGGCGCGCAAGCGAGCGAGCGAGCGAACGAACGAGCGAACGTTACTCACCGCGCAGGAGGTGGAGAACCTCCGGAGGACGCGAGCCGCCGTCCACAACATGGTCACGCTGCCGAACCGTCCGAGCCGCCGCCGCCGCGCCGCCGCAGACACCTGCCCCTGCGTGAGTGTGCGCGTCCGCCCGCCGCAGCCAGCTTATACCCGAGCGCGCCGCTGGGAGCTGTGCGTGCGTGCGTGCGTGCGTGCGCGCTCACGCCCCGCCTCGCGCCTCCCTTCCCCCCGCCCCCCTCCTGCGCGCTCGCGCTAATTGACTACTTTTGCTTAATTGCAAAGGGCAGAAACGCGCGCGTTTGGCGTTAATGCACTGGTTCTACGTTGCCACGGCAACACGGAGAAAAACGTAGTCGGGAGAGCGGCAGACGGAGGGGGGCAAGGCCGAGCGGGCGCGAGCCACGTAGAAGCACGCAGCTCCGCACGTGGAGACTTCCGCTGTCTACGTAACTCCGACGCCAGTCACGCCCACTCTGACGTAGCCATGCCTGCGCGTTCAAAACACACTCGCCAATCAGGTTTGGAGTGAGACCGCCTCTGTTATTCCAGGAAGTCCACCAGTGTGTGTGTGTGTGTGTGTGTTTCAGATGTTCGGATAAGTCAACTTCAGCAGGTTTAGTCGTCCTGTAAACATGAACCCCGAGTATAAAGTTAGATTGGTATTAATGTGCTTGTGTAAAAACTTAAAAATATGATCTCCTCACATCAGCGCTCTGATGCTTTTAACACCCTTTGGACGAAGAGCTGAGCGTCTCCATGGAGACGTCACCGCTGCTTTGACCGTTCGACATCAACTGCAGACCACCCAGTTGGCTCTTTTTTCATTGATTTATGATGGATTATGGGTCGAGCCGAGCTCCCGCAGCCGTGCGGGGGTGAACCCGGGTTAATGTTTGCCGTCACGGTGACACCTGCTCACACTCCCACCATGATCAAACACACGTCTGGATCCGGCCACACTCGGCCGCCTCGCTCGGGTTCCTGCGGTGCCAAAGGTCCAACGGTCACCTTCAAACCGGCTTCACCTATATTTTGAAATCTAAATTCCAGAGCTGCTCTGCTGCAGGTCAACACTCACAGACGTGAATGGACACAGAGCCGGTACCATCGGCGCCGGTACCATCGGGCCAACCCCGACTGAAGCACACAGAACCCAAAGCGCAACAGGTGGAACAGCTGACATTTATTCGTGCACAGAACGAAACGACATCACATAAGAGCACCGGCGGTGAACGAGGCTCGGTCGCTCGGAAGGTTCTGGTCTCTCCTGGCTTGTTCCCTCGCTGCCACGGCAACCATTCAAACGAGCAACGCAAAGGGGTGTGTGTGTGTGTGTGTGTGTTAGAGATGCGGGGCCTGGAGGGAAACAGGGAACATAGCTGGAATCACTGATTGGCTGTTCTGAGGTGGATGTGCCGGAGCTGCAGACGTTGAGGAGCAAGGCATGCTGGGAGTCGAGGGTTATTTACACGCCTTCACCTCGTCTGCTTGAGGAAACCTTTATTTAACCTTCTTCCTGTCCTGTGTGTGCGTGTGTGTGTGCTTGTGTGTGTGTGTCCGTGTGTGTGAGAGGGGTGGTTGGGGCAGGGGTGGGCTGATAAATAACGTGTAACAGGTGATAAATGACGTCCTCGCTGGAGTGATGATGTCACAGGAAGCGGATTCCTGCTCCAAACTGGACTCCATCGCATATCCTGAGGAGGCAGAAACAAAGATCAGCCTGGACGACTCTGATTGGTCCTCTGATACCCTTTTATCACCAGCATTAGTGTGAACGCGCAGCTTTTAGCAACACAGGTAAAAGTAGTTGACTGACTCCTCCCACATTCCCAGCAGCCCCGGGTCTGACTGGCGGCAGCCTTTCTGCTTTTCTTCTTCTGGTGTATTGTGGGATGTCATCATGTTGGTGAAAATGTGGTAGTGACCAGTAGAGGGCAGCATGGAAGCTAGTGAAGCGCTGGTTAATGCTATGCTACCTATGTTACAAATTGAGGCAAATGCTAAGCACCCTAAATTACATATGGAGGCTAACGCTAGGTTAGTTATGCATGGAGGCTAATGCTAAGCTATCTATGTTACACATGGAGGCTAATGCTAAGCTATTGATGTTACACATGGAGGCAAATGCTAAGCTACCTAAATTACACATGGAGGCTAATGCTAGGTTAGCTATGCATGGAGGGTGATGCTTAGCTACCTATGTTACACATGGAGGCTAATGCTAAGCTACATAAGTTACACATGGAGGCTAATGCTAAGCTACCTAAGTTACAAATGGGGGCCAACGCTAAGCTACGCATGTTACACATGGAGGCTAGTGCTAAGCTACCTAAATGACATATGGAGGCTAACGCTGGTTTAGTTATGCACGGAGGCTCATGCTAAGCTCCCTGGGCTACCCACAGAGAGTAATGCTAAGCTACCTAAGTTACCAATGGAGGCTCAAGGCTCATTTATGCTCACAATAAATATGCATACGCATGTGGGTGGAGCCTTCTGTCCTTCCTCTGCGTACACTTCCTGCGTATTCCGGGAACATAAATGGGCCTTGGGTCCGCCCTCAGTTGCCCACAGAGGCTAACACAACGGAGGCTAACACTAAGCTACCAATGTCATGCAATGACACACAGGCGTAACATGTCCCCCCTGGTGTCATGTTCATATCATTGCTGATCGCAGGCGGAGCTGCTAAAACCCCGTGACTCCTGCAGAGTCGTGCGATCTGGGAGTGAATGCTGATTGGCCCCTGACTTGGTCTGGACGTTAGCGGGTTCTTCTGGCTGGTACCTGTCTCCACTCTGGACTCCCATAGGCACACAGTAGTTGAGTTCCAGTCTGGCGATGGTTCCGAGGCGCAGCACGATGCCGGCGCCGTACGACCAGCGGATGCACTCGGCCAGCTTCTGCAGGTGCGCCCGAGGACCTTCACCTGCACACACCACAGGGACACGCGGGAACGTGGAGGTGCTGGTGAGGTGACATCCGCTCACATGCATGCAGCCGCGTGCTGAGGAACCCACCATAGTTGAGATTGCACAGGTTGCCGGCGTTGAGAAAGAAGTGCGTTCTGAACAGGTCACCGAAGCCGCCCTTTCCTGGTCGGAAGGGCAGTGGCGTGTAGAGGTGGAGTCCGCCCGCCCAGTACGCCTCCCCGCCCAGGTAGTCTCCTGGAACACACACAGGGAACCAGGAAGTGAGGAGGCTGCTTCTATTGCAGCAGCCAGGGCCGACCTCAACACTGACACTGAGGAACGGCTCTGGTTCCACGTTCTAGGTCACGCTGAAGGACGACGTGAGCTGGAGTACCTTCACTCTGAGGCCCAATGCTGTACATCCCAAACCCGCGCACACTGGTGGGACCTCCGAGGTAAAACCTGGATGAAACACACCAGAGTCACACCATCATCCGCCCGGTGTCTGAGACACCCCTGCTGCGAGGGCGAGGAGAGCGGACCAACCTGTCGGCGATGCAGGACGGCGTTCCTCCGATCGGACACAGCACCCCGCCCCACAGAGACGCCGACAACACCTGAGAGGACACAAATGAAACGTCCCTCAGAGAACCTGGCGGGGCTGAGCAGCCGTGGACGCTCAGACTTACACATTCACCGGTTTCTGTCTCACCGAGTCCCAGAAGAGCCGTCTGTTCAGCTGCAGCTCAAAGTCCTCCTTGAAGAAGCTGGCGTCTCCTCCGGAGTATCCGGCGAGCTCCTGCGGGGCGGAGACACGCCGCCGTTTAACGGTTACAGTCAATGAATGGTTTAACTCGTGTGGTCTGCAGGACGAATGATCCGACTGGTGGTTTCTGCTGGGACGTTTTCCGAGACGCCGTCCGGCTGCTGCTTCCATCCTGGAGATGACCAGCTTACCTGGTTGAGGCGCAGTAACGCGCCCCTGCTGGGGAAGATGGCGGAGTTCCTGGAGTCGATGGAGAC
Source organism: Dactylopterus volitans (assembly GCA_901007715.1). NCBI lineage: Eukaryota > Metazoa > Chordata > Actinopteri > Syngnathiformes > Dactylopteridae > Dactylopterus > Dactylopterus volitans. The sequence goes on from CAAKHG010044721.1 coordinate 31,604, forward strand.
GGTGTGCTGAGGAGAAACGTCAGACATTCCTGAACGTGGGAAGCGACACATCGCGGGGCCACGCGAGCGCGGCGACATGCGGGGACGTACCGAGAGGGCCGACTTCAGCGAGTGGCCACTCTCCTCGCGCACGGAGAAGGAGGCGCTGCGCGCCAGGCACGCCAGCTCCCGCCACACCCCCTCCCACTTCAGCGTGTGGTTGGTCATCCCCAGAGGGAACTGCAGGAGCAGAGCAGTGTGTTTTTATGGTGTTTTCACTGATGTTCCTGTCCATGTCGCACGCACAAACACACACACACACACACTTACATTCAGCTCTGCAGACATGCCCCTGTCGGTCTCCTTCAAGGAGCTCCATGGGAACTGGCCGGTGACCTTGTACATGTTGAGCGTGAGGCTGAAACAAACGACAGCGCGGAGAGCTGGTGAGACACATTCATCTGTGACACTCAGCGAGTGCAGCTGATTGGCGGTCAGGTCGAGGCCGCCGCCCACCGGCGTGACGCTCGTACTTGCGCTCAAAGTGTCCCGGCTGTGGCTTGAAGAAGGACAGACCATAGGAGGTCTCCTTGGTGCCGTAGGAGAACTGGAAGGTGAGTTTCTCAGCTCTGCCCAGCATGTTAGGCAGCTTCAGACCCAGAACCTGGCAGACCGGGCGGAGGGTCACACACAAACACGTGTAAGGACGACAAGTCTGAGAGCAGCTCGGGGCTCCATGTTGATGTCCTTGGTGCCTCACTGACTCACCATGCTTCCTTCATTGTTGCCCACCATGGTGTTGTAGCTTCCTGTCAGCCTCTTTATCTCCGTCACCTCAAAGGTCACGTCCAGGCCGTTGGGGAGAGCGTCCATGCCTGAGCGCGCGCACACACACACACACACACACACGCCACACGGCCATCAGCTGACTCCTCCTCCCACCTCACGTCCATCACGAATGTCACGTTATCATTGATTAACCTATCACAATCAGCCACTGGGTTTGGGCCAGGAAACGTGTTCTGTGTCGTCACGGCAACTCCGATCTTTTACCAGAGATCTTATCAGTTCGCTCTCGAGTCTGAGAGGGTGCTGGCGCCAAATTTTGAGGTTTGCGTTGCTGCCATCACCTTCACGTCAGCGTGAAGGGTGGACCAGCTTCTGCAGCCGGCACAGCGGCGGGACAATACAGCTGCAACGTTAGCAAGGTAACGTTAGCATGCTGGCTAACACGGCCAGAATAAACACGGCTGCTACATTTACACACCTCAGGCTTCCTTCATTCATGTTTGAGTGAATCAGATCCTGAATGAGTCACCTTCAGACGTGTCGATGAGAACCTCCACATCTTTAAAGATCCCCAGCCGAAGGAGCCTCTGTCGGGCCACGTGAGCCTTCCTCATCACCTGCGGTCACACATCTCTGGCTTTAGTGAACTTTGACCTCCGGTGCATGCATGTATACAATCAATTCTTCATCTCACAAGTGGTTCACGTTCATATTTGTCCTGGGGGCGTGGCTACATCCACGACACAAATACATACGTCGATGAGGTTCCTGGCGTGGAAAACATCGGAGATCTCGTAGCCCAGCAGATCCTCCTTGGTCCTCCCCAGACCCTGGATGTTGACATGCTGGACCACCACCTGCAATCAAAGCTCAGTCACACATCCCTGTCTGGAGGTGGGTCCACTCCTGCTGGTCTGGTGTGGTGAACAAGGTGTAGACCAGTTTGATCTGACGCAAAAACCAATTGTTTCTCAAAATGGAGCCTGACCGATATTATTGGCCTATATTTGCATGTCTCAAACGCATCATCCGTATCGGTGAAAAGACGGCTGATCCATACCCATATTATCAACGACTAGCAGAGCCTGACCGATGTTTCGGACGTCCAGTATTTTCTGTCAGTATTGGTGGGTCTCTCCCATACATTAGTTTTGATGGAAAAATGGCCGATAGGCGTTGACATTAATTACTTCTATTCAGCTGCATGTCAGACAATTCACTGATACGAAACATGAATTAGCTGCAGCAGCAAATGATGTCCAGCAGAGGGCGCCCTCCACCCAAAGGTTGGCATAAAACTCCTTGCTGACTATGTAAGTCTACTGTCATTGGTGCTCCTCCGATCTAGTACATTTTACTAGTCAGCTTAGAGGTGCAATACTGTCACTGTCACACAAATGTCAAATTGCAAACTTCTTGTACAGTGTTTATATGTTTATACACACCAATCAGCCATAACATTATGACCACTCCATCTGCTTATGCTGAGACGTGTTCCTAATATTTAGGTCATCACACTCATATGCATTAGAGTGACCAAACTATTAGAGACGCCTCTCAGTGTAACCCAGTACAGTCCAACAGCACCACAAACTACAGTCCCAATAACAATCATTCAAATATGTCAACACCTCTCTGACACACCTTCAATCAAAATCCAACATAAAAACATAAATGAGGTGTGGAGATGGGGGTTCCACTCACGTCTTTGTTCTCCAGGATCTCCTGCTTGGCCTCCTGTTCCGGCTCTGGAGCCTCCATCAGGTCGTCAGGATGGACGCCCAGGTCGCGGCCGCGCATCGGAAGCGGATCCAGACTCTGCAGCCGGGGGCAAGCGCAACACGTGAAATTCCGGCGTGCGTGCCCTCGAAGGCGACGCGCACCATCATCGACGCAGATGTGACGAATCCGCCACGCAGCACCGGCAGCGGGGCCACCTTCGGACACGCCCACAAAACAGCTCAGCCGTCACCTCCGGGACTTGAGCTGCGTGTTGGCCATTTTAACCTTTGACCTGATGGCATGCTCGGGGTGTTTTGCCCCTCCTGCGTCCCCCTGCCCGCCACACAGAAATCTTAAGGGGCATCTCAACGCCCAAAAAATGCAGCTGGAGGTTAGCGGAGGCGTGGCTTTCATCTGATTACATTTCACGTTGCCCCTCTAACGCTGATGTATGACATCATACGTTTTAGAGAGGAGAAATACAAACAACGGTCAAGAGGACACATTTAACCGGGGTTCTTTTACAATGACAGGTGTCATTTTGTAGAGTTGAATTGTCTCCTCCAATCACATCCCAGGTGGGCGGGGCTAATGTGTGGGGGGAGGAGGCCAGTAAAGGACTTAAGGATGCGCTAACTGAAAAAAATAGAAGAAGGTCACATAAAGGGTCACCGTTTATAGCTGGACGCTGGCCTGTAGTGTCCAAAACAGGCCACCGTCCGCATTCACCTTCTCGCGTAAACATGCATTATGAAACTCGTCCTCTTGAAAACGGACTTGTTTTTTTTTTCCAGGCGGCACCTCCTGCGCAGGCTGGTGTCAGGTAAAGGTTAAAAGCTCAAAAGGTTAAAGGTTGGCGTCGGGTTCGGGCCCGGTTCAGCGCGCGCAGACCGCGGGGTTTCCGGCGGTGAGAGTGTTTTAAATGAGCGGGATACATGTAGGAAAGGGAGCGTCCGGTTCGCGTCCACCCGTCGTGGCCGTGTGTCGGTGCTGCGGGGAACATCGCGTACGGGCGCCGGCGCAGCTCGCGGGAGAGGTCACGGCCGCGCTCCGCGCAGAGGCGCGGCGTCCGCAGGGGGCGACCTTTACCTTGGCGTGGACGGTCCCCATCGCTGCCGACCGCGCCAAACGTCTCCTTCCTCGGGGTGAGTCGCGCTGTTACCGCGGCACGCAGCTCGAGCACGGCGGCTACGCTCTCCGGCACCAGTCCCCCTTCAAGGGAGACGCCATGACAGTCAGCGAGATCTCGTGCGGCGTTCAAGTTCTCCTGGTGATGTAGGGCAACTTCCCTGCACACACGCTGCATCATCATGCGGTTTATATTTTCTATTTTCTCTTCCATTGAGAGGGCGAAGCCTCCTCGTCAGCCGTGCAAAACAAGATTTGAGTCTCCTTGCAGAACTCAAGTTAAGCTCTTTACGTTCAGTTTCCGTGACAATCTCATGAGAAGAAGTGTGTAACGTCATACACACGCGGGGATTTCTACCGAGTCACCGTATTGGCACCGGACACACCGCCGCAGTGTTACATCACCGTAAACGTTACCGTGTATGAAAAAAAAAGGCTTGGAGACACGCAATAACGCAAGAGTATCAACGGCAACTCAAAAAAACCTGACGCTCACAAATGCACCACCGTGCGTCGTCTCTGCGATTGGCTGCAAACGAGGCCGCAGTGGAGGGGCGCGGCGCCGCCTCCCCGGCAGGTGGCGCTGCTCCACCTCTTTTCATCGCTTTTACGTGGCGAGTTTCGCCTCCCCGGCGGACCGAAGTTATTTGGCGCGTTAGCGTGCGCCACGCCACCTGCAGGCGCGCCTGGCAACTGCAGCCCGTGAAACGTTCAAATCTTATTCAGAAGTCAGTAAATGCATATGAATATTAGATTTTTCATGAATATATAAATTGAAGTCAAACACTGACTTGTGAAGAGTGTCCATCTTTTTTTTTTCAGAGGGCTTTAGAATAAACGCTGAGTCAGCGGCTTGTTGCTGATCTTTGAAATGAGCAAATGAATGAATGAAAGATGTCTGTCCATCATTTTATTGGCTGCTTGAGCGTAAACATGATAAACTAGTGAGTGAAACTGCCACCCGACCGCGGGAGGGAGGGATCATCTTCACCATCCTCACCCATCTTCGGACCGAGACAACATACGTCATGCAACTGTAATCCATCGATGAATAGCAATCGACATGTAAGAAATGTGTATATTGAATCCACCGAAATAAAAATTGATATTGAATGTATTAAAATCATATGATCTAACTTTTTGAAGGCGCTGAAACTGTGTGAGTCAGCCGCAGCGCCGCGTTAGTACAGAGGGGTTTAGCATCAGATGCTAACATGCCAACATGGTAGATGATTTGCATCATGTTGATGATTCGCCTTTGAGCAGTGATTGGTGCTTCCAAAGATCAGTGGGTGATGGTGGCACTGATATGGCGGCATCTCCGGCCACGTTTGGCGTGGACACCGCGACCGGAGTTTGTGGGCAAGAACTTAAACCAGAGTTCATCCATGGGAGCATGAACATCCATCATGATGACATCGTCGCGTCACGTTTGGACTCCACATCGTGTTTGTCTTCAGTCTGATCCTCCACCATCCTCTCTGGCTCTGGCTCTGGCTCAGAACCGCGTCTGAAGACGAGTCGCAGCTGAGGAGCCACCTTTCTCCAGAGGAGGATCAGAGGAAGGAGGTGCAGTGGAGCCAGAGTCTGTGAGAGAAGGAAGAGCCGGAGACGGAATCATCATCATCATCATCATCATCATCATCATCATCATCATCATCATCATCATCATCATCATGTTTTCCAGTGTAATAATCATCACAAATTCACTGCTAATAACACAGAACCTCCAGAGTCCAGACCTGAACGTTCTAGAAGCTGGAAGGGAGAAATAAATCGAGGATGGTCCAGGCTCCACAGAGGAACCGCTGGAGGAACCCTGGAAGACTCGACTCTGACTTAAGATCATCCAGAACTGCGTTTTCCAGTTTTGTCTGGATAAAGATGCTGGATTATAAACTGATCAGCCATAACATTATGACCACCGCGTGTTCACCATAGAATATAATACAGCAGCCCTGCAATCAGTTCTCCCTTCAGGAGGAGTTTTATGTTGAATTGTGATTGAATGTGTGTGAGAGAGGTGTTGACATATTTGAATGATTGTTATTGGGACTGTAATTTGTGACGCTGCTGAACTGTACTAGGATACACTGAGAGGCGTCCCTAATATTTTGGTCACCCTGATGCATATGAGTGGGACGACCTAAATATTAGGGACACTTCTCAGTATAAAAGTCCTCCTGAAGGGAGAAATGATTGCAGGGCTGTTGCATTATATTCTATGGTGACCATGCAGTGGTCACAATCTTATGGTTAAAAATAAAAAAAAGTTTGAGAGACGTGTTGGCATATTTGAATGATTGTTATTGGGACTGTAATTTGTGACGCTGCTGGACTGTGCTGGGTTACACCGAGAGGCGTCCCATATGCATTAGGGTGACCAAAATATTAGGGACACCTCTCCGACCAAGTACATACATTCTATGGTGAACATGCAGTGGTCATAATGTTGTGGATGGTGGGTGCAAATGTGTATATTTATTACAACTGCGTGGGTTATGACGTAATTATGTGGAAAAGCAGCCAGACACAGAAAAAAATGTAAATAAAAAAACATCTTCTTGATCTTCTTCTTCTACGTTTGTGTAGATTGTTGCTGGATTCATGAACGCGAGTCTCTCTCTCTCTCT
>CAAKHG010044722.1:0-11093 GCA_901007715.1 Dactylopterus volitans
CGACACTTTCAACAAACAAAAAAAATAAATAAATAAAGTTGCAACAACAAAATTCTGCAAAAGTTGTGAAATTGTAAAATCATCTCGACGTGTCGCCGGCATCAAATTCAATGTGGCATTTGTGCTTATTTTCAATTATGCAGCTTCAACATTTCCCAGTTCCTCACGTTCCGTTTGTTTCACGCGGCGTCCCAACTTTTTTTTGGAAACAGTTGCAGCCGGGCCAGCCGGGGAGGAGCCTGCGTGGCTGGAGCTCATCGCGTTTAAATGCAGATCTGCATTAAGTGCAGTGTGTAAAGGGAACCGCAGGCGCTCTGCGTTCTGTTATCACCAGCGGGAGATGCCGAGGCGCCGTCGTTAGCGGCGTGCTAATCCCCGAGAGTGGCCCGAGCGCATCGCGCAGCTGACAGAGCGGCAGTCATGTGCGATGCGCGACTGGAATGACAATAAGCCGCCGTCAGCCGACCGCCCCGCAGCCCCCAGCAGAAGGTTTTTGTTTTAAATGAAAATCAACAAACTGTAGCTGAAAAAAACACTTTTCTGCATTTTACACTGTACAAATTGAATATTAATTAGTGACAGGCTCTTATAACAAATTGTCAAGTCATTTAACGCTGGATTTAATTTTTTCTATAGAAAGAGAGGAATTGATTCCTAACTGCTGATAAATGATAATTGCCGATGCAGATAATTAAGTTTTTGATACTAACAGTGTAATCACTGTGATCCTGCATGTTTGCATTTAAAGTAAATGAAACATCTGATCTGAATTTAAAAACCCCTAAAACATCGGCACCAATATCGGCCTCAGACAAGCCCATATTGCTCGTCCAGAACGCCGGACTCGCATCCGCTCTGGCGGTTTCGCGATGCGCTCACCACATTCGCCCTAAAAACGCCTCCATGCACGTTTGGACTGCTGCAGTAAGTGTCGATGTCCTGCGCTTGGAAAAAGAAAACATACCAGCGGCAATACCATGTTCGGTTGCTCTGTGGCCGAGGGCCACCGAGCAAACGGCGATTAGCTTGTCATCGGGCGGAGCTTCTTGACCTCGATAAATGATGGTCCGAACCCCGGCTCATCAGCACCTTCCGGCATCTGCTCACAGGCCCAGATGCAGTTTAAGGTTGTTTTTTTTTCTTTCCTGACTTGTGGAATAAACCCCCCCCCCAAAAAAAACCCAAGCCGCCGCAGACAAGCTGCCTGGTGGTCTGACAGCTCATCATCCGCACACGCTTTTTTTTTAATCTGCTGTGGAAAAACCAAACCGGATCCCGAGTCCATTATCTCCTGTTTCTTCGACAAATAGAAGGTAAAAGTAGTGGTAAGTGATGCGGATCCGGAGGTGGCAGGCGTGCTGGTGCACGATTCCCTTTAATGTGGGTTTCACTAAGCCTTACTGCTCTTTATGTTGTGTTTTATTTTAAAAAAAACAACCATATAACCTCGTGATTACAGCAGTGAATGCGTGTGCAGTTCATGCACAGTATCAGTCTTCATTAAGGCGACCCGGTTAAACATATTCTACAAGAATCCACAGGAGTTTACACTCTGCTGTCATCATGCTGGCTTTCATTATTATTGAATTAATAGTCATTGCACATTGAAACGACCTTGTCCACGCCATGTCCACGTCAGCGCTCGTTTCCTGTAAGACCCGCCTTCGTTATTGTTTTCTTTACAAATCCAGACCGGGTTTTTCACAGTAAAATGAAGGTTGGGTTTACCAGCTATCGTTAGCCACAATCGGTCTACAACGTGAGGGACGGCGGAACAGCTGAGGCGACAGCGGCGACCGCAGCCTGCGAGAGCAAAGGAGCCTCGTTGGCTGATAATGACAGGAAGGGGGCAGGCGGGGTGACCGAACGCACGCGCCGAGGCTGCGTAAGACATTTATGGACCAAAAAGGTCCACATGTGGCTTGAGATGCAGCTGCCTTCGTTCCGCTAATTCACTGCTAATCGCGCCGGACAAGGGGGAAAAAAACCAAAATCTACCAGCATGGAAATGAATCTGGTGTACAGTTACGAGCAAAATGTGGCGTCAGTGTCCACCAGCCTCCGTTCAAGCGTCACTCGGTCAGGGCTGGGTTCATGTCAGGGACTGAAGTCGGGTTTGTGGAACCAGCATGGTGGGAGGAGCAACATGGCGCCGGTAGATCAATTTAAATCGAGGTGATCCGGGTTGCGACGGTCCCCGAGAAATCGGGCGGAAGAAAACCAGCCTGCTTTGGGCCGTTGGAAGATATTTCCGCTTCTCTAGGAACAAAAGGCCTCTTTGGTTCTGACCGGCTGATGGGGGGCGGTTGGGTCCCGGGTGATTAAGCCCTTGTGGAGTTGCCAGGTCGTTCGGGCCCCCTGAGATTTTGTCAAGGTTGCCTGAGAGCGGTTGATAACGTAGGCCATCATGGGAGTCGTCGGGGTCCCATGAGGGTCGCCATGGGACCCCTCACCAACTGCTTAGAACCGAAGAGGCCTTTTGGAGCTAAAACGTCCCCAACCACCCACAGAAATGGCCCGGTTCCCCTCTGCCTGACCCCCTTTGGGGGCGGTCGCCGTGGCAGGTCTGCTGCTCCTGACGGTCCAAAATCTGCATCCGAGCCCAAAACAAAAGATCGGCCGCACGGTTTTGGACCATCACCAGGAAAAGATGAGCTCTTGCGGACGTCTCCATGGCAACCTAAAATGGTTCTTGTTGTTCCCAAAGTCCAGACTCCAGGATCAGCGCCTCCCATGACAGTGAGATGGGGGTCTCTGATTTAGATGTTTAGATACTTAAGGGTGTTTCTTGCTCTGGACTGTGACCAGGCTGCCAGCGCCCGTTCCCTCGCGGAGCCCCGCCCCTGGAAACGCCGGGGGAGGCTTCACGGCAACGATTTGGACAACATCAGAACAAGCGAGATGGAAACATGCATGAAAAAAAATGTAGTCACGAGTCGTCTTTTTGTTTTTTTTCCAGTCGTCGTTTCCTGTTTTCACCTTACGAAACCCTGAAAGGAGGCCCCCCCCCCCCGGCGCCGCGCCGCTCTCTGGCGCTGAGGCGTCTGCAGCGGTAAAAATGCTTTGCTAAAAAAGCTTTTTATTGCGACACTGTTACGCAGTACTTTTCTTACGGGGGACGCCGACCGGCTGCCCGTGCGTCGCCGTTTTGAGTCGCGGTCTGTCTTCACCCCCCCCGGCCTGCTGTGCCGGATTCCGCGTGACGCCGTGACTTATTTCATCGCGACTCCGCCTGAGTCATAGTTTTCAGACGAGTCACCGTAGCAAAGAATTTCAATCTGTGTAGTAAGTGAGACACTGTTTAAAAAAAAGTCCTCTTTTTGGCTCAGGAGTAGGGTTGCAAAGGGGCGGAAAATGTCCGGTAAATTTCCGGAACCTTTCCAGAAACTTTCCATGGGAAGTTAAGCTGTGGAATTTAGGAAATATTACACACTGGAAACTATAGCTATATAATGTATATAGCTATAATAAGCTAGCCTCTTAAATGGTCAATGAAATGACAACTAGCTTACATTTAGCACCTAACTCACCAGCTAGCTAGCTACTGTATGAATAGATTTGTATTTAATTTTTGCAAGTTAAACAGTAAAACCATTATAGATCAAATATATTTACCCCATAATGTTATAAAATAACTTCCTTGACTTCCTATAATGGGCAGGCTCAACTGTGTGGCTTCACTAGTCTTGTGCTTTGGGCTCAAAAGTGTGGCCTCCAGGGTTTAAGCAGTCACCTGTGCATGTGATGGAGGCGTGCACAGTGCACGCAGGGGGCGTGGCCTCAGTAGCCCTGCAGTAAGCAGTGCTGTGTGCATGTGATTGAGGAGTCTACTTGCATTAAATCTGCTTGTTTTACCCAAGATTATGCTGCAATATATTTTTCCCAACTATACTTAAGTTCCCTGTTGAGGGCCAACCTTCAATTTTGTAAAATTTCTGTTTTATTCCCATAAATTTCCCTTAATTCCCATAAATTCCCCTTAATTCCCATGGAAAGTTTCCAATTTTGAAAGTTCCTGGAATTTTGCAACTCGACCTTTGTCCTCCTTCTACGTCTCCTTCCACTTCCTGTACGATCTGCTGGCGCGGTGGAAAAGCTTATGAGATGTCACGCTGAGTCATTCTAGAAATCACTGATTTCCAAAGTAACGACAGAAAATGACGCTGATGTGTCGCCACCCCCCCCCCCCCCCTCCACACCCACCACCACAAACACACACACACACACACACACACACACACACACAAAAGTGGGTGACACTGCGCAGTATGAATCATCAAGGTCAAGCGGGCCAATCGGGGGCTTCCCCCTCAGTTTCACGTGATTTGATTGGCCGTTGTTGTCGAACGCTCAACGCGACAAAATCATTTTTTTTGCTCCCGTCGGCGGTTTTGACCTCAGTTCGTCTGAAACGGCGCCGACACTCTCCGGCGAGGTTTCGCTTCACCGTGGGTGGAATCTTTAACCTTGAGGGCTGGACAACGTAACCATGGCAACCCGTCACATCCTCTCCGGGACGTGCACCCGTGGTCACCCGTCGACTAATTAACACTCTGAATTCAATACTGAGTCAATACTCGATGCTGGGCGAGTCGGGCCGGCTAACGCTGCGCCGCAAGCTTAGCTCAGCATAGCTAACTGTGACCTGGTTAAAAAAAAAAAAAAATCTGCTCCAAAGCCGACAAAGCAGTTGTGGTTCTACGGAACGTTCTATGCTGCTTGTTCCAAGAAGGAACTCAGCACATCACTCCTAAAGAGAACCGGAGCTTGTTTCTACGTGTTTAATCACCTGATGCTAGCTATAACGCGTCGTATCATAAAATCTTTGGACAGACTCGGCCCGCTTTGAATCTCTGTGCTAAGCTAGGCTAAGCTAATCGTTTTTTCGCTTCCTCACAAAGCGAGCGTGTTTTCACCCAGTCGCGGTTCCATCGTCCGGCCCCCCTTTTTTTTCCATCGCTGTGTTAATAATGTCAAAACACTCGGTTACATACTTGAACTTAGGTGGCTAACAAGTCGTCCGCTAACAAGTCGTCCGCTAACAAGTCGTCCGCTAACTGTCGTCCGCTAACAGTCGTCCGCTAACAGTCGTCTGGCGCTGCAGCTGCGTCTCACCGCCGCGCGTCCCCGGTCTTCATGCTGGACCTCCACACTGCCACATTTATGACATACGGGGGCTTCTAGAAGGCCTGTTGTTTTTTTTCGTTGGTGGTGTTTTGTTTTTTTTGTTCCTCTCCCCGCCGTCCTCGTCGCTGTCACCTGGAGCTCCCCGCCGCCCCCTGCTGTCGAGCCTCACCATGCGCACAGAGATGAAGTATGCAACCAAAAAAAAAAAAAAAACTGTTTTGAATTGTGTGTGATTTTTGTTTTTTGTGGATATAAATGGTTATATTTTAATAAAAACCAAGAGTGTAAAAAAGAAAATCTGTGTGACTCAAAATAACTGTGATACACTTGTGTTCAAGATAATAGTCCTACGCGAAAAAAAAGAAAGATTAACCGCTGTTTTTGGGAGAAATTATATTTCTAAAAGGCAAATAATTGACCAGTAGGTGGAGCCGAGTCACAGAAACCCAAGAGGCCGAGGCCGGTTCTCAAATCGCGGACAAATCGGTGGCCCAAGTCCGCGAGCGGCAAGTCGGGACCTCAAACCCGGAAGTGTCCATGCTCCGCCCACTTTTAGAAGTCCAATCGGATGCCGACTTGAGGAAGCCAGTTATCCCAGAATGCATTAGGATCAACGCACGGACGATCGGCAACGAGCGGCGACAACGACTGCAAGACGTCTCTCCTCCATTTGTTTTGGATCTGGAACTCACCAACTTCCACAAACTCCCACAACTTAGTTTGCCAGCGTTCATCTTTTATTCGCCCGCTCGCTCAGAAAAAGACTCATTTCTAATATAAACCTCACATGTCCATAACCAATAGATACATGAATGTATAAATGGAAATGTACGTAAACGAATATATATTTATATATGAAATATTTAAACAGGAATGAGTTGTGGTTGTTTTACATGATTCACTCTGTAGGTGGCACTAATGACGCTTATGTGCTTAGCACCAGCCGCCATTCACACTGAAGAAGAAGAAGAAGAAGAAGAGGAACGCCGCTGGAGCGCACTTGGGAACTCACTTGGGAACTCACTGACTTCTGGAGTTTGAACTTGTGGCGACTTCCCAAGTCTGAACCTCCAGAGTCTGCGAGTCCGGACCTGCAGACTTCAGACTTGAGGAACGGCCTGACATTCATGACGCGCTTGCGTCCGAGTCTGTGAAAGGGGCGTGGTCAGTTCGTGAGGTCATTTGTTCTGGGAAAAAAAACCCGTTGGTCCTTTACTAAAGGCCGACGCTGGCACAACCTGGAGGGGAACGGGGGTCCAGACGTTGTTCAGAAGAACAGCGTACTCTGATTACTCTGATTGGAACGTCGATTGGAGGAGGGGAAAAACGTGTAAGGAAGTGCGGAACATGAGCGGGCTGCTCGGCTAAAATGATCCCCAACGCGAAGCCAGAGAGACGTGGAGGAAAAGTAAAGGTTCCCAATGGAACGGAGGGAGGAACAGCCAGAACGGCAAAGCCTCCGCCCACCGACGATCAGTTCCCGGGTGACCCCGAGGCGGTCTGAGGTCACCTGACAATCAGAAGATGCCAAGGTGACAACAATCTATCGGCAAGAAGCCCCGCTTTTTACAAAACAGGACGCAGTTTAGCGAAGAACACGTGGAACGCCGGCCTAAAGAGCCACGGAGGAACGTTTGGCGGACTGACGAAGGCGAGGTTGTTCTTTTTGGGTTTAGAGGCAGCAGCCGCTTATTTATCGCGTCTGAGGGCGGCGGATCGGTTTGCACGCATCAGGATTCTTGAAGGGGGTCACGCCGCCTCACGCTGGAGAGGAAACGCCCCCGAAATCGGCGCCGGAAGCTGGTCGACTCCACGCAGCTCAGGAACGGCTAAATATTAGTTCAGGGATTCGCAGGAACGTTAAATGCTAAAAACCTCTCAGTTTATACGGTAAATATTTGAGCTTGTGACGAAAAACGCAGACACAGCTGTTTTTTTTTTGTTTTTTTTTGAACGGCCAGCATTCATTTTTCTTCACTTTATGGAAGCAAAACAATTTTTATTTTCATGATTTGATTTAGAATATAAGCGGGGTTCCAAAAGGGTTCCAAACACATTGGAATAAAAACTATTATATCTTTACTCATGTTTTTTAAATGCCGTTATCATTTTGAACACAACCGAAAATGCGTCAGAGGTCGTAAGAGAAATTTCCAAGTGTAAATTTTTTTTTTTAAAATATGGACTTTAAATGCAGTGAAAAATGACACCCGTCCTTATATCTGCGTGCGAGCGTGTGGAGGCGAGTGTTCTCAGATGCTGTGCAGGACGTCTGGGTACCTTCTGGAAGGTATTTCTTCCCCGAGGAAGCGGCGCTGCCGCGGCCACAAGTCCTGCATTGAGAGCAGGAGAAGGTCGCCTTTGTGAAGCCCCCGCCGGCTAAGCCCCGCCTCCAAACGAGGGAGGCTGGCGAAGAGGAGGAGGAGGAGAAAAAAAAGGGACCACACAAGCTGAGGGTGCTGCTGCAGAGATTGTATTTGGTGAAACTTTGAAGGAAACCAGCCAGTCGACCGTCAACATCAGGGAGAGAGAGAGAAAAAAAAAAAAGTGCACTTCAGTCATCACATTCACAGTTGGGTCGGAACCGGGGAGCCGGCCGGCGCTGGAAGGTTCCCCCGGGGGGGTTTGTGCTTTTGTTTTCGCTCGCAGATCCCCGGCAGGTTCCTGCAAAGAAGGAAGAGGAAGAGGAAGGGGCGGGGGGAACGGTGAAGGGGGCGTGGCTCCGGGCTGAGCACCCGCCGGCGTCGAGGCACTTGGTGGATTGCGCGCGGAAGCTCACGCGATTGGCTGCGTTTGCTGGGAAGGAAAAAAGCTAATTAAGAGAAAAAAAAACAAAAAAAAACAAACTTTCTTTTACAGAACCTGGTGGAACAAGAAGAAGAAGAAGGGTGTGATGTTTGAAATTTGTGTCAAGTCACAGCTTTTTTTTTTTCCCCGCCCACGTACGATGCTTTAAAAAAAAAAAAAAAGTCACACGTGGCTACACACATATTGCACTTTTTGTTGAGAAAGAAAAAAGTGACGCAATTTTTTTTTTCTTGATCTTAATCGCGACTCCTTGTTCCTGCCGGAGACGTCGAGTTTCGCGAAGGTTTCTGAAGACGTTTGGATAAAAAAATAAAATGTCTTTGTCGCACTTGGATTAATGGAAAAAAGTAAATGCGTTTTTTTCAAAATATGCAATAAAAATAAAAAATATCCTATCGAGGGATTTTCTTCTTTAATTTATTAAGTCATTTCCAAATAATTCCATAAAAGCGCCGTAATCTGGCACTAAACACGGATGGGATGTACCAATGTCACTTTAGAATTTAATTTCAATAACGTCAATTTAATTGAAATATTTGACTTTTAATTTGTAAACGGAAACTTTTGACACTGTTTGACTGTCGGGTTTTTTTTTTGTTTTGTTTTTTAATGCCTAAACTAAAAGATTGTTAAAAGGGGCTAAATGAATTCAATCTAAATGTATCCGGCGCCAAACTTTCTTTCCAGAAAACATTACGGTAGATTATTAGAAAAAAAAATAACGTCGCCAGTCACGGATACAGGAGCGACACGTCCAGGAGAAAAAAAAAAGAGAAAAGAAAAAATCCCTCCACTAGTTTCAAACGTAAAATCTTTGAATCTTTTGCTTCCGCTGATATTTTTCGCTCAAAACCGTTTAGTAAATGAAGTCATTGACACTTTGCCGAGCAGCGACGATGATGATGATGATGATGATGATGAAAGTGGATTAAAGTAACGCGGCTGCCTGCAGTTTAACAAGGGCGGCTGTGAGCGGCGGCGCTGAGCGGCGGCGGCGCTGGACTGCAGCTCCGACCACAGTCATGCGCTTGTTTGCTCAGCACGCCGGCCCACGGCTAAATACAGGCGGCGGCGGAGGAGGAGGAGGAGGAGGAAGGGAGGGCGGCCGTTACTGGAACCCCGCCGGCGGCCATTTAACTGGAAATGATGTGATAAGTTCGACGAGACCTGGTCCACAGCGTGTGTGTATGTGTGTGTGTGTGTGTGTCTTATTTGGCGTCACTTTATGTGCAAAAGCCAAGTAAACTTGCGCCACGTGAGAAGTAAATAGTCGCTCAGAAAAGAGAAGAAGAAGAAGAAAAAAAAGACTTAATTCTTTGATATAAAATTATTTCGGCGTCCCATCGCGAGTCCCCCCCGCCCCCCCTTCCCTCCCGCGACCGCGCGACTCCGCGACAATAAATACCTCCAGCACCGACACACATAAATTAAGGCTTTTCCATGATATCTGTGATAAACCGTCCCTGCTCGGCTGTTCACAGTCGCCGGTGGTTCGCCGGCGAGCGCGAGGAGAGCCTGCTCCTCGCCGGGGACACGCCGCGGGTGAGGGCGGCGGGCGCCGCGGGAATGCTGGTGAGGCGCAAACCAACAACAACAAAAAACATACCTAAGTCTTGAAATAAAAGGGGAAGATACAGTAAAATTCAGCGAAAATCCTGAATTGTAACTGGAGCCGGCAGCCGAACCTGCGTGAGACCAACCGACTGAAAACGAGCATCTCCACTGTCTTTTTTGTCTCTTTTTGCCGCTCCTCTGTCCACGCAGTCCCAGCTTGGGATTGGACCACTCCAGCGGGGGGCGGGGCATAGGATCTTCAAGTTCGCGGTGACCAAAAAGTGCAAACGTCGCTCCGAAAAAAACGACCGAACATCGGAACGCAGCTCCGGGAGGAAACAGTGGCGCGGCAGCCCCGGCGTAAACCCCGCCCGCCTGCCTGCGCCCCCCTCATCGAGTTCTGAGATACTCCGGCGTCGTGTAGTTGAAGAGCAGGAAGTCCATCCGATACAGGTTGAAGAGCTTCTTCTGGTAAAAGGGGCTGATGTGCTTGAAGAAGCGCGCCGCCATGTTGCCGTCGGTCCGGGTGCTTTTGCTGGAGGTCGGGAACTGGATCGTCCCGTCCACGCCGGCCAGCTGGAGCACGGCCTGCGCGTCGGGCTCCAGGGTCTCGTACTTGCCCACCACGTCGTAGTGGATCAGGCAGGGGTGGCAGAGCGAGTGCACGCGCTCCCAGTGCTCGTTGAAAGGCTCCTCCCGCTGCGTGCGGGGGTCGACCAGGTAATGCACAAACTCGGGGAAAGACACGTCGCTCCCTTTCTCCATGGCCTCCGGGTCTGGGTTGGCCCGGTGCCGGCGGATGATCTTGGTCCCGTAGCGCTTGTGGAAGGCAGTGTTGTAGCTGCGGGTGAACTTGTTCCGGTAGGCCGAGACCAGGCGCTCAAAGGGCTCCCGCACGAAGACGAACTTGAGGTAGCTGCGAAGGCGCTGGTTGATCTCGGGGACCGAGAACTCCGAGAGCGTGCGCAGGTTCCCCGCCACGTGGGCCTCGTTGGCCGGGATGGCGAGCGGGTCGGTGTAGCGGCCGTCGCTGGTCAGAACCATGAGGACTCGCTTCCAGTTGGTGCAGGCTACCTGGAATGGGCGGGAGACATTCCTCTTTGAGTTTGAACACATGTTGGCACAAGATGTTTGCCGTTATCATGATGTGGTACACAAAGGGTTTAGGTGTAGACAAAGTTGTAGCTGTACAGGAAGGGTGTAGACAAAGGGTGTACTCAAAAGGGTGTAGGTTTAGATGAACTGTACGGTATAAACAAAGGGGTATAGGTGTGGACAAAAGGTTTAGGTATACAGGAGGGCTGTAGACGAAGGGTGTAGACAAACGGTATGGGTATAGTCGAGCAGCGTGTGTATAGACAGACGTATAAGTATAGACAAAAGGGTGTAGGTTTAGAATTGCATAGGATAAAGAAAGGGGTATAGGTGTGGACAAAAGGTGTAGGTATGGAGGAGGGCTGTAGACCAAGGGTGTCGGGTGTATGGGTGTAGACGAACAGTTTCTGTATAGACAAAGGGGTATAAGTGTAGACAAAGGGTGTAGGTATAGAGCAGGGCTGTAGACCAAGGGTGTCGGTAGAGACACTGTGGACAAACGGTATGGG
>CAAKHG010044723.1:0-13103 GCA_901007715.1 Dactylopterus volitans
CTGTATAATTGCCGCCGCACGCAAAACACTTTCCGCGCGCTCGTGACGGCGGCATTTTAATGGGCTCATTTTCTTTCCCATTTCTCCGGCTTCTTGACAGATTCCGTGGCGTCGCCGCGCTCCTCCTCCTCCTCCTCCTCCTCCGCCTCCTGGGCCCTTGAATATAAAAGGAGAAGGTTCGATGCCACACCCGATCCAGGGAGGTCAGCGTCTCTCCAGATGCGTCGCATTAAAGCATCGGCAGGAGTGGTGGCTGACTCGGCTCATTTTATGGACTCGGGTAGCTCTGAGTCGCTCACTTAAGTGATCAAGTTCGCATGAGTCACTAGAGGCCCCCCCCCACCCGCAAAGCCCCCCATCAGCCATGGCTAGGTAGCTTTTTCTATGTAGCCACACTGTTTTCTGAAGAGTATATTGCTTTTATTGGTCAAGTGACCTTTTGTCCTCGATGTTCGGGAATCAAAAGTAGGAGTCGTTAACGTTAAGGTGATTGGCCCGACCGCTCTGTCCAATCACTGTCACTTTTCAAATTTCATTCGCGCTCTGCTCTTTACCGGACGTCTCTATTGGTTAACCTTACACAGTCACCGACCAATGAGGTGCAATTTGACATTTTGTCCGGTGTTCTTGGTGCCCAAAGGATGAAGCTCGTGCTACAAGCTGAGGTCTCCGTGGCAAACGAGAGTCTTAACCCTGTTTTTTGTTTTGCTTTGTATTTTTCGTCTTCAAATGCAAAGATACTGCGATGAGAGTTTTCTGAGAGCAATAATGTGGCAAAAAAAAGGAGTGAAATATCGAAAAGCCTTTATTGCGGTTGACTCTGTGAGGAGTGGGGGGGGGGAAATAAAAGGAGATGAATCAGGTACGGGGATCAGACGAGAACACAAAGCCGCGCCCGAAGCCAGGGTTTATCTAAGGCTCGGTCCATATACACACCAGGCGGGCGAGTGAGGCGAGCACAGCAGACACGGAGACGGGCAAAAAAACAAACAAAATCCAAACACAGTCCAATAACCACAAAAACCAACGTGCAAGGGAGCACGAGGAGCACGAGGAGCACGGCCCGAATGCCTGACACAATTCCAAAGGCAATCTGACCAGGAGTAAGTTACAATTTCCAGTTTTGTGACTCTTGCCATTGTTCACCGTCATTATGGATCCAAAATAAAGCAATCAGGACGTGAGTGTAATGTGGACCTTCAGCTTTAATACGGGGGGTTGAACAAAAGGACTGAAATTGCAGCGCAAAGGACGACTAAAGGAATTCTCTCTTTGAAGAAGCCCCTCCCCCCTCGCAACGCCCACACGGGTCAAGGCCAGTATCACCGACCACAATCGAGGAGGACCTTCATGGACGTAAACAATGAGATGTAAACCAGGATGATGGAGGAGGAAAGTATGAAGACATTAAAGGAACAGCTCACGGCATTTATCACACACGATAGAGGGAATGTAATCAAGCGTGTGACAGGACGAGTGTTTGTACAGACGTCACCGATCGGTCGTTTGTCGACCCGCCGTTGAACAACAGAAGAAGGCGACTAAAGAGCAAACCGAAACCAAAAACGCACAAGAAGCAGGGGCGTAACCATGGTGAGGTCAGGTGGCACAGAAGCAGGAAGACCCGCCGGCTTCTCCTGTCAGAGCATCTCCAGGGAGGAACCTCGGCGTCTCATGACGACGGTTACAGACGTCAGCCAGTCGTCGACTGCAAAGCATTTTAATTCGACTATTGAAAACAAGCACATTCATAATGACGTGAGCTTGTCAGACTATTTTTGAATCATAGGAACGATCGATATTCCTAAACCTCTTTTGATAAACCCCTTAAATTAAAGCTGAAAGCCTGAACTCCGCCCACATCGATTGCCGGTGATAAAAATGACAAAAATGTGTCACCGTCCAAGGTAGTTACGGACCTACAGTTACTATAATCGGTTCATACCCGATGCGACAGCTTCTTACCACTCAACAGCGATAAAACTATGGAGATAATGACTTGCTGAAATAGAGTTTCGCTGAAAATGTGTTGCTCAAAAGACGAACGATACAACACGAAATATATCGTTTTCATTTCATCTGTCACAATCTTTGGTTTCTTTCCATGACAACTGATAATAAATATCATATCAGCGCTATCAGCAAACGGTGCATGGACAGGAAGGAGTATGCACGCGCGACGCCTCGCCGCCGCTCCGCTTGTGAAAATAAAAGGGAAAAAATATAGAAATTAACCCATGAAAATACTGAGCTCCTTTCAAGAATTATTTATGCATCGATTGGTTCCAACTAAACTTGAAAGTGTTTAAAACAGCCCCAAAAATACACAGTTGAGTGGTTTTTAATGAGTCGGCGCTTTCCTGGCCATCGTAGCTTTTAGCAGACAAATAAGAGGAAGAGGAACATTCGATGTTTCAGTGGCGGATTCACCCACATTTGCTGCTCTGGTGAGAATTACTTGCAGCTGAAGTGGCCTGTAGTGTGTGTGTGTGAGTGTGTGTGTGTCCATGGTGTTTAAGGAACACGTCACCCAGTGGTTAGCAGAGCGGTTCATTACTCATCTTGGGCAAATATAAAGACATGGCGTTGTAGAGTTGCCACCAGGCTTATTTTCTGAAGCACCTGTTGATGTGCACCTTTCCGCGGGCAGCGTTTTAGGTGGTGATGTACTGCAGGATGACAACATGAGTGTTGTGGCGACGTCACTGGAGGAACTCGGCGCTCAGCTGGAGGTGAAATCCCTCCAGGTGTTCCTTCAGCTTCTCCCTCACGTCTCTTCTTTCCGCCGGTTTCCTGCTGACGTCAGAGTGAGGGTGGCCGGGTTTATGACTGCTGGCGGTTTCCACTTG
Organism: Dactylopterus volitans; assembly: GCA_901007715.1. NCBI lineage: Eukaryota > Metazoa > Chordata > Actinopteri > Syngnathiformes > Dactylopteridae > Dactylopterus > Dactylopterus volitans. The sequence continues at coordinate 2,850 of CAAKHG010044723.1, forward strand.
GGACGGACCTTGCCCGCTCTCCAGCAACATTCCCAGGTCTTGTTTAAGGTTGAGTTCCGAAATGAGGATGGTCTGTGCCTCGTCGGCGTCTCCCTCCACTTTGAAGAAGCTTTGCAGTCCGTCTTCGGCGGGTAGGGGAACCAGGATGACCTGCGCCTCGGTGTCGTCCTGTATCCAAAACAGCTGCTGCTGCTGCTGCGGGTCCTGCTGATGCTCCTGACCCTCAAACAGGTGCGAGAGCAGCAGTTCCTGCTCAGAAGCTTGCTCATGGGCGTCGGGCGGAGGCGCCGTGGCTGGGATCACCTGCTGAAAGCTGTCAGTCTGCAGTTGTAGTTGGGGACGTGTCGCATTTGAGACGCCGGCGTCGGCGACGTCGCCGGCTGAGTTTTCCAGCCTGCCCGTCTGCTTGTCGCTGGCGTTGCCAGACGTGCTGCTGCCAGCGCGGCTCTCAATCGTCACGCAGTCCTTGTCCACTGTCAGGCAGACGTCTGTCCCGCTCTTTGGGACCCCGCCCTGCCCTCTCCGACAATAAAAACAGTACCCCTTCTCCTCAGACCAGCTGTTGATGTCTGAAAGAAAACTACCCTCCAGCTCCATCTGATCTCCATCGGATCTGTCCTCACATTTAGCATTAGCCTCACTTTCCTGGTTAAAGCCTCCTCTACCTTGCCTGTGCGCCCCCCCCGGGGTCCAGCCTCTCTGGTTTTTAGAACTATCCCTTGATACCAGCAGAGTTTGCTTCAGCCGCTTGTCGCGCAGCCTCAGCACGGCGCTCCGCAGCCGGTTCTCCCGCCGCCGGGCCGCGTGCAGCTGCCGCAGGGCTTTCTCCAAGCAGTCTATGGCGTGATCGTAGCGTCTCCTCCACAGGAGCGGGCAGAGCTGAGCGTAGCTGTGCTCCCTGGGCAGGTAGAAGCCCGGAGGAGGTGGCAGGCGCCTCATATAACGCGATGGGGAGAGCAGACAAGATGTCGGAGAGCTGTGCTCGGGCCGCTTCGCCTCCGCCGTGTCTTGAGGAAACGCCGGGACGTTTCCATTGGAACCTCCGGTTTCCGTCACGGCCCTTTGAACCGTGGTGTCTTCTGAAGTTGGTCCTTTCTCCTTCTTCTGCCCACTGGAGCGTGGATTCTTCCTGCAGATGAAAAGAATGAAACGGACAACGGCTGCCAGCTCAGCTTTTCCTTCACATTCTGTCAGGTATGTGTGAAATGCGGTTGCTGGATTAGAGGGCAGAGCCTGCCACAAATGCTTAATACTCTCATCGCTGTTAAGCTATTGATGTGCAAAGTGTCTTCTTTGATTTCTGAGTTCTTGCGTTACGCTCATCTAACATTAGCTTTTGTACTGTACTGTACAGTATCGTAAAAAAAAAACGCTCAAAAATGGTGAAACCTCACTGCTGGATGCGCATTCGTGCCTGGACCACGGACGTTATCCATTAAACATTTATGTATATTTAGCTGCACACAGCTGGAAAATAAAAGGGAAAAACAGTCATGATGCGTCTCGCGAAGGTCATGTGTCGGGTCACCGCAGCTCGCAGCTTCGGGATGAAGCACATTGGTGAAGAGCCCTCTGTTCTGTGTGGAAGCATTTATGTTTCTACGCTAATTTCTTAAGATTTCTCAGCCATCCGTACAAACGTAGTTTGGCTGCGTCATTTAAACCACTGCAGGTGGTATAACACAACAGCCCTGCACTGCATTTTTAACTGAATGTGTTCGGAGACTTGCTGAATTATTTTAATGATTATTTTGGTAGTCATTTGCGTTGCTATTTTTTAAAATATTTTCAAATAAGTTAGTGGCTCTCCATGCTACAATGTGTGATTAATAATTCTAACGTTTGCTTGGCAGATTTACTTTTAAGACTTTGTTGTCATACATTTAAAAAAATAACTTCACAATTAGCAGAGCGTGAAATTGAAGAATGCACAAGAACGGCTGCATTCCTCAGTTGGCTGCTCATAACTGTCGATAACAAAATGATACGGGAGGGCTGACCAGATGTTTGTGACCGCGACATCCAGACCCTGCTCCTAAACTCCGCCGGCGCTGCTGTCTGTGCTCCGTTTACCTGTCTTCTGACTTGCGAGCTGTTCCCCGTCTTGTGGAAGAGTCAAACACCGTGGGAAAAGCATCTTCCTTCAGCCTTCGGATGCCGCTGTGAGCGAAGGGGTCAGACAACATTTTACTCCGTCCCGTCGGGAGCAGGATCATGTTTTTTGCGCCCAATGCGAGAGGAAGGGGCGGTTTACTGCGGTCTGTGTACCTGCAGCCGGTCAGTTCGAAGCTCTCCGGGGTGAAGTGTCTGGAGCAAAAGTAGACAAAGTCGGTCTGAGGGTCCCAGGAGGCGGCGCGCTGGGAGTTGCTGATCCAAAGGGTCCTCCGAGTTGCTTCTTTCGGCAACCTGTCAATGACATCGAACCAATGATTACCGGTGACCGGGCGGTCAATAAGGGAGGGATAGAAGCAAATAAATACACGATGCTCTAGTTGCAAACAAATTTAAGGGCATTACAATTATTCATTAGTTTGTGGGAGCAATTGCGTCTTAACAGCTAAGCGTCGTATGACATAATCACATGTCAGTAGGCTTTCTACAGTTTTCAACTTGCTTCCAATAATTTGCGCGTACAAACAGCTAACAAACAAGTGTAAACATATAGAAACAGTTAATAAATGAGTGAAACGCACTTTAAAATGCCGTAAACCAGAACGTACGTCGCCTCTCAGCTGTACTTGTTACGATCAGGAGTCGCCCTCTAAATTCCTCTAGCATCTAAATTTATATATAGTTCAGGAAATCAAACATTTCTTCATCCCTCCAATAAAAAACCTTTATAATTAATAATTTCACAAAAAGTCAGATAAAACAATTTCTTGTGAAGCATTTAACACATTTTCTGCAGCTTTTAAATGGTTTATAGACTCTATTCATGGCGCACCGGTACATGACAGGCAACGTTACAGTTGCGAATGCAAAATTACAAACACTTTTCGATATGTCCTCCTATGCGCCTCAAATAGCATCTGTGTCGGCGCCAAGTGTTCGACGCACTGCCGCGTGTGACCGGTGCTCACTTGTGAAAGGTGACGCCGGCGCCGCGAGTTTCGCGGTTGTCCCGAGATTTGCAGCCGCCCGCGGAGCAATGCCTGGGCATCTGATCACCACACAGAGAAGAGCCGTGAGACGCAGACAGGTAAGTAGGTCGCCAGTCATGCTAACACACTCTGGATCAGTGCAGCCACAATTTTCACAAAAAAACAAAAAAAAAACACAAATCAGTTTGGAGAGAAACCAATGTGGACGAAGAACAAAGACGTTTAATGAGTTAATGTGAATAAGGCGTTCTGAAGTTGATGCCCGCAGCGAGTTCCAATAACTCTGGCATGTCGGTCGTTGCGTTTTGTGACCTTTCTTTTTCAACAACACTGACTCACCCATTTGGAACTAAGGAGACCTGTTGAAGTTCTGAGATTCTCTCCCGCTCTTGCTTTGATACTGAACTCTGGTTGGTCAACAATCACCTCTGTCAGCTCAGAGAACATGGCGGCAATTCTGCATCTTGCTGACCCAATCAGGGCGCTCGCTTTTGCGCGCGAGAGCCTCACTTTGCATTGGTAGGTGCAGCAGGTAATTGATTTTGAACTATTTACTGGGTATTATCCAAAGTGTGCCCCTATAGTAACGTCCACAGTCAGTTGTGTCGGATTTTCACGCGCTGCAGTCTGAGGGGTCGAACTCAAGCTCCTCTATGTTTTGTTTTCCTAAGCTTGCCTCTTACGCGCGGAGATTCCTCTGGATACTCGTGAGTCATTTGATGAACTCACATAGCTCAGAAGATGAAGCAACTCGATTCCCTGCAATTGTGCATTGAGAAACCTTGTTTTTCAACTGTTGGTCCCTGGATACCAGCTCATCTATCTTTACTAGAGAGGCACCAGCAGCTGGTTTCTTGGCCAATTACAATTTCCTAACTTTCTGACTGGCTGATACCAATTTTGACCAATTCTGCTCTGCCCCCCCCCCCCTCCCCTCGCCCATTCTGAGGAATGCGTGAAATCTCGTGCAAATAAAATTTTCACATGACACTTAATCTATGATCTACACAAGACAGTTATTCAAAGCATTTGCTAAAGTTTCTTTCTGGGTACACAGCCTGTGTGTGTCTATGTCTGTGGCTTCAGCTGAGAGAGGCGGGATCTGTAACGCTCGGCTTTGCGTCAAAATGGGATTTATGACATCACCTTCATGACAGGATGCCATCACTTGCTAACTAGAAAAGCTTTGGCGAGTGTCTCTGGTGATGTGAAACACCACCACATCTGCAATATCTTTCACTGGGATTCTCTCTTATGACTACAGTGAAAATTAATGTTAGCAGCTTCTCGGCGGCCAGCTTCTGGTGCAGTTTGCAGCCCCCGCCCCCTATAAATTTTAATGAATTGATAATGCTGACTTATCGTACCATAATTTACAGCAGACGCAAACAGCTTTTCCTTTCACAAAGTAACTTATCTGTCAGGAACCTTGTTCAGCTAACATGTTCAGCAGGTTGATGGCGCTTTAAGTGTCTCCTTGATTTTTTGCTGCCACTGTGTACCAACTTTTTTTGGAATGTGCCACAGGCATCAAATTCAGAGCAGGTCATTTAAACATACCCAAACAATTTAAAAATAAATAAATAAATAAATCTGTGGGACCATTAGTTTTCTTCTTTTGGTATTGTACATAGGTCAAGAACATTTGCACATCATTGCATTGTTTTTACATTTCACACAGCATCCTTGCTTTTCTGTGATTGTGGCTGTATAAGAAAAAACTAAATCTGGACGCACAACCTTTAGATTGTCATCGAAGATATGCAACAATATTGAATGCTATCAACATTAAATACGACTACTACAGCATAATCAACACCACAATTCAAAGAAAAAGCTGCCGCACAAGAAAAAAAAAAAAAAAACGCGCTTGATTTCCCAACATAACACAACATAAATGCTCTGCTTTCCATCTCAGCGGCCCTGGGATAAATTGTCATTTACGGTGTCGCAGCAGCGAAACTTTCAGTCCCGTTTGCATAAGTAAGCGGGTCATCGACAATAACAATAATAACCTGTCTGTCATCAGAGGCTTTTCCACCAAGCAACGTTATGATTAATCAGCTCTGAGGTGGCTATCTACTATCTCACATCAGAAAAAAAAAACAAATTTACAGATTGGAGCAGCTGTATTAAAGTAAAGCCAATTTGGTCACAGAGAGGAGCTACAGGCTCAAAAGCGATGACACCATGACAGAGACCGGCAGACGCAGCAAATCAGCCGGACCGCGACCACCGCACACCGGAAGTGGGAGCCATTTTCGGGCAACTAGCGCGTCACTGTCAGGAGGGGAGGAACTCGTCAACTCAGCAACTTTGGTGACCGTACTCGATAGAAACCAGCGGCCGTGACGTCATTTGTCGACCCCTAATTTTTTTTCACGTCGCTTCAACAAAAACAAAAAAAAACTATTTAATTTTTAACATCGTAGCCGAGCGACTTGTGCGCGCTCCCGCGGCGTGCGCGCGGAACTCGCCGCAACACGTCGCCCGGCTTTGCGGACGTGGTGCGGATCGGCCGTCTGCGTCTGCGCCTTTGATCGGCTCCGATCGGACGGCGGTCTGCTTGAACCTGCCTGAGCCGACGTGCCTCTTTCCTGTCGTCATTTTCCGCAGTGTGGCGCAACTCTGCCACGTTAACGTGACGCAGCACAGGCGCGCGCGCGCCGCCCCGGCTTTGCGAGCCGGTCGAAACTTGGCGGCGCGTCGACGAGCCGTGAAATAGCCGTGAGTCGCCAGTAATTACGGACAACATGGGCATGCTTGCACGTTGAAAGAGAAACATTTACCCTGCGCGGCGGGCTTGACCTCACGAAGATGGCTGCTCTTCTTTTCACCCACCTTCTTCCTGCTTGTCATCCTGGTCCTTTTTTTTTTTTTTTTTGGTCAATAAAACTTTATTGAAAACGTACGAAAGCGGATTAGGGCCGCTGAAGAAAAATATATAAATCTGAGAAAAAAACTCAGAATTTTGACTTTAATCTCTGAATTCTGACTTTTTTTCTGATACCTAAAAAAAAAAAAAATCGGGAGGATTTTTTTTTCTCATTTCCGGAAAAAAACTGAATTCTGACTAATCTCAGAATTCTAACTTTTCCCCCGATATCTGAAAAAAGCAAAAAAAAATAAAATAAATAAAAATACTCCCCCCCAATTTTTTTTCGCTTTTTGAAAAAAGTCATAATTCTGAGATTAAAGTCATAATTCTGAATATGAATACGCTTGGATACAGCAGCCAGCTTCCTCAGCAATGACCTTTTGAGGCTCCCTCTGCTGATTAGACTGTGACACTGTGACTCAACGATATAGAATTTTTTCACAAAATTCTTAATTTTCTGAGAGGATGAATTTTGGATTTTTACTGGCTTTAGTCACAGTAATCTAAATTAAAACAAAGGCTTGAAATATTTCACTGTGTGTAATGAAGGTACATGATACATGAGTTTTCACTTTTTGAATTGAATTACTGAAATCATAGAACTTCCCCATGGTGTCCTACGTTTTTGAGATGCACCCGTATATACATCAACCACACCGCGTTATGATGACGTCAGCATTCAAACGATCGTGGGACTAACGATAACGAACATCCCTCGTGGGCGAGTGGCTAGGATTCAGCGCTGCGGCCTGGGTTTGATTTCCCGCCAGGGAACTCATTCTACTTACGTATTTTATAAACCTTGAACATATATATCAAATTCTAACTCATGGAATGCCATCGTTTGTATAAATTATGTGCACAATAAAATGCCAATCATTTCTAATTGTGCAGCAAACACAAATGCAAAGTACATACATATACATGATATATTTTAAGGGGCAGTTCCTCCTTACCATAACATTGTAGTAGTTTCAAGTCAGCAATGACCAGTAATGGTTTAGCCATTATATCAGTTGATTGATTAAATAACACAATACTAAACAATATATTAAAGTAGGACGCCTGCAGGCATCAGCAAGTTATGATCAAGAGTTCTCCTCTGACTTCATGACTTCTGCCCAAATGTGCTTGTGATGTCACAATGACCTTAACCTTTGACCCCTGACTGCAAGAACTCTAATCGGGCTTCAACCTACATTTACATGTGGGCCACATTCGACAAATAACACTCCAGCCATTCATGAAAAATTAAAAACGGGCAAACATCAGGAAAGTTAGCCTTTCAGATGCAAAAAAGTGATATGTCACATTAAATTGCTTTTGCACATCATACAGCTGTTTGGATGAACTGTTGCATGTTAGCGCCAGACCCTGTTAATCCCATCGCATGTAACCAGTTAACCGACATCAATGAGGCATTTGTCCATGTAAACGCATCCAACTGCAAAGAAACGACAGCCATTTCAAGGGTCTCATCAAAACACAAAACAATCGGATCCAGATTTAGAAAACAACATTTATTCTGAAGTTTAACAACTTCGAATGAGTTCCATTCATGATGCAAACAGTTACAAAATAACCCGCAGCTGTTACAGCGGTAACTGTCCTTGTAGTTGTTCACTCACATAAACCAGCGAGCAAATATGAGTCAACAACTGGCCGCTGGGGATGAGAATGGTGGTCTGTTATTCTCCTCGACAGCTTGTTTGATCCTTGGTCACGTTTCTTTTTTTTTTTTCTCCCCCAATATGGGTTATTAAACTATTCAGAGGTGCTGCGCCCAGTTAACCCTTAAACTCCCAGCCCTCCCAACCCAGTGGTGCCGCCTTCTCAGTTCTTCTTGGCCTTCGGGGAGTCGTACTTCCTCTTGCTGGAGTACCAAAGGAGCAGAGGGATGCCGATGGAGGGCAGGGTCATCACCCCGAACGCCGCCCAGTCCAGCTACACAAGAACACATATCAAAAGGGGATTTCAACATAGGAGTCAATTTGCAGAAACCAACGAAATTTCTCAGTTTCCAGATTCCAAGTGTCTGTGCCATTTCAAATCTAAGATGTGGTTCAATTTTTTTGCACTTCACCACATCCTGCCTCTATGTGCGCTTCACACAGTATCCCGACTTTTTTTGGAAACATCGTCGTATGCAAATGTAACAACTGCTGAATTTCTTCACGTTATCATCTTCATAGTTTCTTCCATTATCTTTATACAGTAGTTGCAGTTCTGTAGTTCCCAAATCTAAAACTAAAAAAAAAAAAAATACTGCAGTTATGGGTATGACTAACTGTCGCTCAGTTGAAAATGGGCCAGCAAAAAGAACAGGTGGTATAAAAGACATACGTAATGTGGCGAGAAGCGGCGGTCGAAATCCCTCTGAGCCAGGATGCCTCCCTGGCCGGGAGCGCTGGTGTAGCCAACCTACAGGAAGCAGAGATGCTTTAGTTCCCCGTACGTCACACTGCAACTTTCGCATGAAGATAACCAACTGATTTACCACCACTTGGCCTCCCTCCTGTGCCAGATAGCTGACGGAGGCAGAGGTGAAGTTAAAGTAGCCGGCCTTCAGGGGGCGCAGCACCACTGTGTGAGAGACGTTGCTGGCTCTGAATGTTGCAGGGTTAAGGCTGACAATATTTACGTGATATAAGCAAACATACCGGATGGGAAACTATGGTGACACTTTGATTGTGGATAAACTTGTTTCTAAAAGTCTTCTCGTTGTGGAACTCAAACAAATTAAGAAAATGATAATAGACCACTTAGCTGCTTTATTCCTGCCTAAAATTGCTTTCTATTAGAATGCGACTGTATTCAGGTTGTGCAGTTTTGTCATGTCTTCTGAAGAATAAATATAAAAACATCATTTAAACCTATTGGTGTCCTTGGGAGAAAATTGTAATTTATGCATTTATGTTTATAATAACTACAGACATGAAATAAATATTATGGTATATTTCAAGACTCCAAAGTCAGGTATTCATTAATCAAATGAGTACGAAAACACGCAAACACTGATCTATGTATTAAAAGTCAACTATATCTCCTCTCACTGACATCAATGGGGATGGTGACAATGTTGTCAGAGTTGGTTTCATCAGTATGCAGTGCTTCTATCGTCTGGTCTTGTACATGGAACATAACCTGCTGCGCAGCACCTGTCACTAACCCCTGTATCATACTTCTGGTACTGGCCCATGTTATTTCTCCCCAGACTCTTATTTGAGGCTGGCCAGCATCTAACTAGGTCCACCACAGCCCCCTACCACCACCACCACCACCCTTGGCTCTTATAACCCTGTTTTTATTAGAGGAAATGCAGTTAGCAGGCCCGATTTTCATCCTAGAACATCGGCAACAACAAACGAAGGATGGGAGGGGCATTAACAAGCCATTTAGCTTAAAGGATACGGGGCGATTCTGTCCCATTTCACATTCAACATTCCTGAAACGATTCCAAAGTCCTCGGGGGGAAACGAGTCATCTGAGAGCTCCACCTCCAGAGCGGCACTGCGGAGACGGACACAGTTACATATACATCACTATATACACAGATATCCTAGAAATACAATGAAAAGAGCTGCAGTTCTGTGTTGATTGTATTTTGATTCTCCTGGTGTGTCTAACCCACTGCGCTGAGATCGAGCATGTATATCCAAAGACTGCACTCAACATCAGAGCATTTAACATTAAATCGCCATATACCTCCCAGAAAGCTCATTCATAGATGAGCGGAGATGAACATTTAGTTCCAGAATCATTTCTTTATGAACCGCCTAAAAATTAATAGCTGGGACCAACGAGCAAAATTAAATATTTGAAACGATTTCCTTAAATACAATATTAAAAAAATATATATGAAATGTTAAGTGTTTTGTTACTGATTCATTTATTTTCATTCCATGAGAATAAATGTCTTATCATAACTTCTATTCATGTGCGTCTATTCACAGCTCTTCAGACATCCTGATTTGTGACACACACACACACACACACACACACACACACACACACACACACACACACACACACACACACACACACACACACACACACACACACACACACACACACACACACACAGCTGTGATATGAGGCAGACAGAGGGAGACAGAAAAACAGAAATATGCATGCTGAGCAAGTGCATGCACACAAACACACACACACACGCACACACACAAGCAGGTCATGCAGAGAAAGAGAGAGAGAGAGAGAGAGAGAGAGAGAAAGACAGAGAGACAGAGAAAAAGAGAGACAGTCAGCTACTGCTGCAGA
>CAAKHG010044724.1:0-12824 GCA_901007715.1 Dactylopterus volitans
CCAGCTGTGTTTGCGCGTCCTCATGACAGTGCTGACTGTTTTAAATACACCAGGAAAAAAATGAATATGTACTCGAGGGCGCAACTGCGTTTGTACACCGTGTTGCTCTGCAAATATTCAGCCGGAAAGCTCTCGCGGGTGGTTCCCTGCCAGTGTCTTGAGTTTTTCTGAGTAGCAGAGCATCTTGAGTGTTGTGAAAATCCCATTTTCAGTGCACCCAGTGACTGGTCAGGTGTGTTGAGGAAAGTCTGCGGGGTTTGAAGTCCTGTCTCAAGCTCTTTTATTATTCCTTTGTCCTCAAAGCCGCTTCCATCATTTTTCGTCTATAAATCAACTGTCTGCGGTGGAGACTTTCAATAAGTGCACACCATTATCCCCATTTATATGATTCATCGTGTCTCACCAGCAAGTGTGGCCATTCAAAACAGACATAAGTGCTTTTGCTTTTGTTTCGTGTGTGCCCAACCCTCAGTCATCCCCCCCTGCACGGTGGGTGTCAAATACTATGTAAGCACAATTGCTCCTTTTACACGGCGACAATGTAGCGCCAAGATTATTTCATTGTCTGATTTATTGTTCTTTAGGAAATTTGCACTGTGTTTGTGGCAACTGTCAGGTAAATACACCCGAAAATACATGACACTTACCACTACTTCTCACTCCCCAGGACCCTCTAAGCATTATTGTTTTTGACACATTCCCAATCTTGGTAGCGTTGCTACCAAGATTGCAGAGAACCAGCATGTCCACCTCCCAACTGTTCAGCAACAAGTATCCTCGTTGTAATCGTCCTCATGTGTAAATGACACCTGTGTTTGAATCGAACAAAAGGTTTTCACCATTGTCTCCTGCATAGTTGTGTTCTCTGTTAGTTGCTACTTGTTGGTGTGTCCTGCAAACTCAAATAGAGACCTCTGGCGACACCACGCAAGACTTTGTTTCGTCTTCCATGGTCAAACCGACAATCATTACTGATCTGACAGTGGAGCGAGTCACAGCTGATACGACGTCGGCGTTGTCTCAGAGACACACGTCCCACCTCAGTCTGTGGCACTGGCACGTCAGCCACATTCACTGGGATGGCTTCATACCAGGCTTGTTTGATCCAGTCTAAACTAGCCCAATGGCGTAATGATGGAGTCTTCTTAATGGCAGCATTGTAGAATTTCGGTGTTATAGAGGCTCCTATAAACACTACGCCATGTTTATATGTACTCCTGTGCCTGAATGTCAAAAAGCCATCATTTGGATGCAGAAATTCATGTCATTCTACAGACTCTGTGACCGCAAAGGATGTCCTGAACCAATCTTGCCAGGAGGAAGCGTTGATGCGTGCATGACTTTTGTCAAGCAGGTTATCGTTTTTACACTCTCCTGTGTGTTAGCTAGATTACGCCGGAGTTGCTTCGCCAAATGTAATCAAACTCAGTAAAGGGGTGGCGCATCTGTCAAGGAAGAATCCGTTCCATTTTGTAACAGTTTGCTAATGTAGAGGAAAACCAGATTTTATTTATTTATTTATTTTTAAGATTCAAGTTTAATGATCCTTCGAGTTAAGAAGCAGAGCCATGTATGTCTGCACATTTTTCTGCCAGTTGCTTGCCCATCAAGGTGGGTATCCTGAATTAGAGTTGGGGTGGGGTTTGGTGTGCGGTGCACGCTACACTGACCACTAGTGTAGAAAAAAAAAGGGGGCCTGGGCAGAAGCCAGTGAAGGGAGAAGCTACCCTGAAGAGAGGTGAGAACAGGGAGGGGGCCAGAATTGTTTTGTCTAGAATCTCTCAAGCACAACTACAAAGATCTTGCAGGGGCAAAAAGCGCTTTTGAAAGTTTCTAAAAGGAGAAAATGATTGTTGGATAAACCATCCCCAATTCGCCACTTTCTCACCACCGCCAGGGGAGGATGACCTTTGACCTCCAATATCAAAGTACAGGCTGACGCCACAGCAGCCACCCAGCCAGCCAGAGCCGGCCCTCTCTGAGTGCTCCCCCACCGCCGTCGCCGCCGCCACCCAACCTCACACACTCCAATTTCACCCCCACTGCTCTGCCCCACTCAACCGCAAGAAAAAGCCCGAAATTCATGTCTTTCTCTTTGGTCTCTCCCGAGCCGTCCCTGTGGCTCAGGAGTCAAGAATTCAATTAGTTAAAAAAAGAGAAGAAAAGAGCGAGGCTGCAACAATGCAGCGATAAGGGGGCCGAATGTGCGTTCCCACACACTAAATACAGGGCGCTTTCCCTGGGGCCCACAGAGCCAGAGGACGCACACTGCAGGAGGCGAGAATAATCACAGCTCCTTCTGAACCCCCTCATTACACACACACACACACACACACACACCCATGCACACACACACACACACCTTACATTCCTTACACACATAGATAGCTTCATGCAGACATGCATTACGGGCAGACATTCCCTTGAAGAGATACACACTTTACTCACGCCCCACACTTATTCCTCACAAAAACATACTGCAAGTACATACACACACACACGGGCACACACACACACACCTATTCACACCCTGCACACATGCACACCACATAAAGGCCTCTCATTACACACCGGCCTCATACAGGTGTTCTCAGGTCTCAGGTTTACCGGGGAAGTGTTTTCATGTGTGCATATAGCAAGACGTGCTGTGTCTTATGTCTATGAGATACAAAAATTAGAAAAAAATACTCGGACTCTATGTGCATACTGTACACAAAGTATGTCTTATGAAAATTAAAGTCTTTTTTTTTTTTTAACACTCAAACATATCAACAGCAAAATTCACGAACTGCATCTGTGTAAAATCCAAACAGCAGAAACATTCAGAAGTACACGGAAAAAAAAAAAGATACACACTCGGAAAAAATAAATGTGCTCAAATTATTTATTTTGCTTGGGAAAATTCTGATTGACAAAAATTGACCAGGATAACGAACTTCTTCTCGGTTAAGCCAATTTGTTTGTTTCCATTCATCAAAGGCTAAGTGGCATGCCCCATTTTGACATTTAACACTTTCACTTTTATTAAATACAAATTTAGAAGATCTGAAACCAGTTCATCAATTAAACTCTCTCTTAATCTGTAAAGTAATGCTGAGTGACATAAAAGAAATCAACAAATCAATAGGGCCAATGTAAATAAACAACAATCATTATTTAATTATATCCTACTTTTAAGATTGTTAGGATTTTTCGACTGTATATTTTCATGTTTTGACAGATCAAGGATCGATATACCCATCGCTTGTGTTCTGGGAAATTGCCCCCCTCCTCCCTTTTTTTTCCAACCTTTTGGAAATAAATGACATGTTAATACCAAAAGATTTCATGATAAGATGAGAATTAAAAACAATCAGCAGCCAAAAACAATCACAGTGGTAACAAAAATGTTCTTCCACTGTCCGTATATAATATGTTAAGGGTCCAATGCAAAAAAAAATCTTCATTCCTTCATTGGGCCAATTTGTAAATACCACAACTAATTCTACTAATACTACTACTACAATCATTACTATGATGAATTTAATGACAACAACAAATTAGTAATAATTATCTTTATTGTCATTACATATAATTATTAATACAAAAAGTAATGATTACATTTACAAATTTACAATGTTATCAATGCTAAAGGCAACAATTTACTGAAGTTAAAAGTAAAACATGAATTAATTAATTTGAATTTATTTATTAGGACATTGTTTTATTTTTTCAGACTCCTGAGTGACTCAAATTATTATTTTTTTCTTTTAGACCAACAGTTGATAACGCAAAGGTACTAAATTTGTTGATTTAAAACCAGTCCGACTGCTGAGAAAAAACGTTGTCATTTGACCTTGACAAGAATGTGTATTTTAACCCGAACCAGGATGTTTTGATCTAACCAGACCTCAGATGAATAACGTTACCTGAGAAGTATTTTAAATTTGAAAATTTGAAATCACAAAGGCCAAGTTGCATTAGCCCTGTGTGTGTTTGACCCGCCCACCTGATGCAGAGCCCTCGGCTATTTACTAGATGTCAGAAACTCAGCACCTCTGAAGCATTGACCTTTTTATATGTCCGTGATTTGATGAAAACTTAAATGCCAATATTTTTTTCTCAGCGATCTGTTTGTTTGAGACAGGAGCTTTCAAGCTTTTTCCTGTCTTAGACGCCCAGGTTGACTCTCAAGGAGCCTCAGGCCCCATTTGAAGAAATGTTGTTTATTTTGATTGAGGCTGTTGTCATATATCTTTCACAAACATTTATTCACAAGAAATCTGGTCCAGGATCACTGATTTGCCCCTCAAAATATTATTATTGATGAATACCTTATGCATAATAGAATAGAATAGAATATGCCTGTTTTTTTCAAATGTAGAAACAGGTTTACAAGTGGTTTGTTTTGGCCAATGTTTTTAAAATTTGTTAATCCCTGCTAGCAATTTTTAAAATAATTTCTTGAACAAACATAGAAAGAATCCGAAAAGGTGCAAGACCACGGCAAGAAAAGTTACTTTTATACTATGCTTCCAATTTTTTTAATGATTTTCTCAGTATTGCTGAAGAACAGTGGCTTATATGGACAAAGTCACAAGACTGGGACGGAAAGTAATGGGGGTCTTATGTCTTAAGTAGAGGTTGTAGGGTGTGAAGTTTAGACCTTGGTCAAGCAGCCGGTTCAAACTGGTAACTTTTATGGAATTTATCAATCAAGCTTTTTTATTTTTTGAATTTGTACATTACATTAGGATGGGCACACACAAAAAAAAGGTCACCGCAGCTGCGGCATTTACTAAAAGTGTTCATGGGTGGATTGATCCGGGGACCATGGCGCACTAACAGTGTGGGAGTGTGTGACACGTACCGGCGGCGGTGTGATTCATACAGCACATTATCCTAATGAGAGTCACTCCCACCCCATTTTGCGCTGGAGGACGCTCTGTGATCAGTGAAGCTCTGCTTCTCGTGGATCCCAATTTAAAAGTTGCCGGTCGCGGCTTTCGCTGACCTCAACCACACAAACAGGCGTCACATAGTTCTCCGTCCTCTCACTGGCACCTACATCGCAAAACACCACCAAACTATTGCCTGTTCTAACTTTATAATGCAGGTGTTAAAGTCCACAGTTGGAATCTCAGCATTCAAATGTACTTCTCCTCATGAAGGCCTTAGCAAAGCCAGACATATTAGAATTGTTTTTATTTTTCATCACCATCCATCCATCCATCCACCAATCAAATTATCGATTCATCCATCAATTAGAAAAGTAATATTGAAATCTATCATGCTTGTCAAGCTTCTCTGTCTTATGAAGTCACTTATGAAGTGAATGCTGGGTGTTCACTGGGTGGTCTGCGGATAAGACTGAAAATCTTATCAGGTGATAAATAATTTAGAAATAACTACAATTCGAAGAAATGTAAGATTTGTATCTCTCTATGGAAAGTAATTTAACATGAACTGTACAATGTATTCACTGCCATCAGGTACATTGTGACCCTTAAGGATTGTAATTCAAGCTATTTTCACAAGAATTGGCCTGATCAAATCCATCATACAGTCCAAATGTCTGGTTCCGATGCTTTCTTCTTTTGTATTAATTTGTGTGGATCCTCTATTCAGAAATGTCTACTATTCATGCCTAGATATGATCATTGAATTATGATGAGTCATTACTCAAATTCCATGTGTTTCCAGGTGACTCTTTGACTGGAACTAGCCTGCCTTCCTACTGAAAATATCCTTCTGTTTGTGCATTCACATAATCTCAAAACCTCACAAATCAATGTCCCGAACCATCATTTTTGAAATCTAAAATAAATTTGAAAACAAAAAAGTAAAACTAAAGAAACTAAAGAAAGACAAAATCGAAAAATGCAAAACTATCATAAGCTTGCTCTGAAATGTTTTAAATGCAAGTGTATTAACTTAGCAGTCACTGCACAACACTAGCCTCTTTAGAGCGTGAAGATAATAGAGATAATGTAAATGATGCGTGAAAATCTATGCGAATTCGTTCAAGGACTGACAGATGACTCACCTCTCTCTCCTGTGTTTTACACACCACACGATTGCAGCATCTTCTAAGAATTTCATTGACCAAAGTATCAATATTTTTGAATTAGTACAACTACCATCTACTGCAATATATTGCACTCTTTATTAAACTAACAGGTGATTACATGATGTGACGATTTTGTGTGTGCATTGCTTTCAAGTAACACCAAGTAGCCATTTTTGTTAAAAAAAAAAAAAAAAAATCAATACGTAAGCAATGAAAACACACCCGTGATCACTTCGATACTGGAGTTGGCCCTCTAGTATCCACTTATTACGCACTTATCCACAAACCTAAATTAGGTTTGGCTGTTGTCAACTGACATCTGTTCATTTTAATTGCTGCCATCAGCAGACATTTAGCAGTTAACAGTGCCAGTCTCATCTCACACTGTACAAAAAAACCCCACTAATAACAATTTTTTACCTCTTCAGTGGGAAAGAGTGCTATCAGTCATTCCTGGGTATAATGACTCATCCATAGTTTCTGGTATTAACCAGCTTCAACTTAATGATCTTTTTCTCACTACAATGATGGTGACGTTCCAGACTAGCAGATAAGTAGCTAGTTGGCAATATTATGTACTGGTGTAATATTCATATTGCTTACAGTGCAACCCTGGCAAGGCAGCAAGGTGAGCGCCCCGCCTACAAGTTCATAATGCATGTGTGTTCAAGATGTTTCTATCATGCAGTTGGTGCGAAATCGGCAGAAAAACAAACGTCTGAAGGATAGTTTATTAAAAACAAACAAACAAATGAACTCCTGTTGGAAAGGGATAAGTTTTTTATACAAAGTACATAAACAGCCAAATACTTGCTTAAATTATCACATTAGCAACCGGCTACGTCACTGCAGCAGGCTTTGTGTAACGTCCTCCCTCCTGCACGCTCGGCCCAGGCGCCACCTCTTGCCTAAACTAACGGTGCGTCTCTAGAAGTTGGGTGCGCTTTAACTGTGAAAGGACAACTTTGGACACCGTCAAGTGTTCTCCGAGAACTACCCATGACTCACGTGAACAGCTTATGACTCATCCTTGCTTATCCTCCTGCGCTCCTGTCATGCCACAGTTTGAGCATTTACTATTTTCCTTCAGCTGTTTCTCGCTTTGTATCAATGGCTCTAACAGAGTTGCATTTCTAAAGAGTTCAGAGTAACATTTTATTGCATTTCGGCCGGTTGGAAATGTTGCTGTTGAGGCTGAATTGTGGTCCCAGAATCAGCTGGCGTGCGTGTCCAGTATGGATGGTTTTGTCGGGTCCCGGTCTGTTCCAGCCGGCTGAACAGAGCCGAGGGGCCGGCTGAGGAATGTCCTGGTGACCCTCCACACAGGAGACACAAACAGAAGCCAAAAGGGCCACAGGGGGGTGGTGATGGGACAACAGGGTCTGTGTGTGTGCGTGCGTGCGCGCGCGTGCGTGTGTATGCGTGCGTGCATGCCCGCCTGTGCGCGCGTGTGTGTGTGTGTGTGTGTGTGTGTGTGTGTGTGTGTGTGTGTGTCCATGCATAACAGTGGGAATTTGTGAGAGAGAAAGTGCATGTTTATGGGCATGCATATGTTTGCCCATGCACACCAAGAAAGGGGTAGAGAGAGTAATGAGGAGAGGACTGGTGGAAAGAGAGAGAGAGTGTGTGTGCGCGTGCGTGCGTGTGTGTGTGTGTGTGTGTGTGTGTGTGTGTGTGTGTGTGTGTGTGTGTGTGTGTGTGTGTGTGTGTCAGCGGGGGTCAGCACTCGCACCCTCTGGCCATTGTCCCCTCCCTGACCAATATAAAAGCATCATAACCCTTTGAGCTGAGACATATTTAGAAAGCAGATAAAAGCACTTTTTACAAACTAGATACACGTCAGGCACAAAGCCCGGGGTCAAGCGCAACAAATTAACAACCCTCTTTCTGTCGGGGGTGATGGGATGGATGGTGGGGGGTGTCCAGGCAAAGTTTAACCGCCCCTGGAGTCCAGAGCCAAATGCCTCCACATTCCCAGAGTGGGGATGTGGGCTGTTCTTGCATTCATGTGTAATTGGTCCTTGGGGCAGAGTCTGAGATAAATACTGACTTACTTTTTGTGTTTGTATTATGTCCTCTTAATAGAAGACTTTCTTTTTTTTGGAATTCCCTAATTCTAACAAAAGTCAGGATGGCCATTGATGTCTATGGACAATAATGAAAGGCAAGAATTCAAATAATTTGTCACAGGGAGTCACAAGAGGACCAGTGGACATGAAGCACGTTTGTGTAATTGCTGGACTCATTGAAATCCTGTACTCGCTACATTGTTTGGTTTATAGTTAGCTGTGGTTGTCTCGAGCCTACAGATCCTTGGCACACCAGATACAGCACAAGTTTTGTATCTGCGTGGAGTGTGAAATTATTCATATTTCTCATTGTATTTTGGACTTCTTCTCAAGCCGATTTCCTGCGTGAATGGTTGGAGTCATCTAGTAGGGATGAAAAACACAATGGGCCCGCTCTCAAGAGCAGAGAAACCTTTTGGTACAGCCGTTGTTGGAAGGGAGACTCCAACACACTCCACATGTCTCCATCTGGCAAACGCGGGGCTCTTTTGTCACAGCTAAACTGGCCCTCCGAGGAACCCCTCCTCTGCTCTTTGGTTCTGGAGTTTAAATATCGCGTCCGCTGTGTCGATGCAACAAGCTGCGCAGCAATGAAACCGTCGTTTTATCGCTCAGGTGCTCATTTTCAAACATGTGTACATCTGGATCTGCACTGATTTTGTCCTTATAAAAAAAAAAGACTCAGAAGAACACGTGTATGTAACGACTTGTGCGGTTCAAACAATCACTCTCATACTTCGGTGCGCTGCATTTTGAGAAGGATGATACAGGTGTTCCGCTCTGGATGTTACACCAGTTTTTTTTTTTTGCCTTTCGACCGCACCGTCCCGATGCTCGGCGAGCTCGCAGCGGGCGACAGCCTGCACGGTGCTGGTGGCGGTCCTGGGAAAGCATGTGCTCCCTGTGCAGTCAGCATGTTGATGCGGAGCTAACAATGTTGGTACTGTTGGACCAAAATCCCAGCAGGAGCTCTCACACTTTCTCTCTCTCTCTCTCTCTCTCTCTCTCTCTCTTGCTGTGTGTGTGTATGTGTGCGTGTGAGAGAGAGATAGAGAGAGATTGAGAGACTCAGGGTGCTGAGAGAGGGAGACTGGGTTCCCACTGGGGATCCAATGAGTTTGTGTGACCCTGCCACACTGGTCTTTGATAATGCAGCCAGCTGATGAGGTTACCCAAACGGCGGTGGAGCCCCAGCGTGCCGCTAATGACGATGAGAGGAGGAGTGAGGGAGTGAGGCACAAGATCAGGGCAGAGGAGGGTGACTCTGCGCGGTGACAGATATAACTGTGTGTATGTGTGTGTTTAGGGGGGACACCTGCCCCACATGAGGCGAGAGAGGCTCTGACCTTAGCAGCTATAATATCAGTGCAAGCTCTGACCCAAGATCAGGCCTGCTTGGCGCTTCAGAGGGGTGAGGGAGCACAGGGAGACGAGGGGGGGGGGGTAATTCTTTCATTGTATGGCCTGCGTCCCCCGCCCTGCCTCCACCAGTGCCATGGCCCATTGAGGGGTGAGTAATGTGAGTAATGGAGAGTAATAGGGTCCAGATAGTGAGTGTGACCATTACCCTATTGTATCCTGTGTCAGCAGGGTCAGAGGTCACCCACCGTGCATACTGGTCCTGGCCCTGCCCGACCCATTTGGGTCCTAAATGAGTTTACCCAACACTAATTACTGAGGGCTTGCCAATGGGCCACGCTGCTTAACAGGCCTGACAGCTGCCTCTATGCCTCACTTAGTCTTCACTCCCCCAACACATCCCTGTCCTGTAGCCCCCCCCCACCAACTCACACATCCCACTCCTCACTGCTCCCCCTGGCAGTATATATGCATGTGGTAATGCCAACGACATCCCCCAGTCACACATCTCTGTGTTGCTGCCGGGGTCGCCGCCCGGC
The DNA here is from genome assembly GCA_901007715.1 of Dactylopterus volitans. NCBI lineage: Eukaryota > Metazoa > Chordata > Actinopteri > Syngnathiformes > Dactylopteridae > Dactylopterus > Dactylopterus volitans. The sequence continues at coordinate 10,017 of CAAKHG010044724.1, forward strand.
CTTTTATTTGAATCAGAAAATCAGCCCCAGTCGTAAAGGGCAAATCTGATCAGAATTCGCTCCTCCAGAAATAAAGCAAACAGCCGTTTGCTCCAGAAGTTACCTTGTGCAACACGATGCAGAGAACGTCTCTCGAGCGTTTCTGTCACGGACATAACATTCCAGAACCTTTACAGCTTCACATAATGAAGGTAACTGCAGCATCCCTGGTTTGGGTCTGGCTCAGAGAATTTTCCCATCTCTCCAATTGTTTCTTCTTAGCTGTTTATTGCGCAACAAATATGTTATGCAATAAATTGTCCTTTCATTTAAATGTTAGTCCAATGAAACACTTTTAGAAATTCAGTGTAATTGTTAATGAGCTATTCTAATTACGCAGCACTCTGGGTAACATTTTCACAAAAAGACCTCTCTCCTTTACGGCCTTATTTTTGCGGCGTTATTTTTAGGGCAGAATTAATTGTTTAATGTTATATTTACTTCAACCCTCAGGAATGTTAGCAGAACTTACAGTCAGGCCCCACGTAGAGAATCCTGGCTCTACTCCTTTCTCTCTGGAGCTCTTTACACAATGACTGCGTGTCACCTAGCTTGAGTAAGAGCTCTACAAGTAGCTGAGCGCTCAGTGCGGTCGGTGGTCAGTCGTCATGCAGCCCAATGGCAACAAGACATGTCAGCAAAGATCAGTTCTATTGGCCCACAAGACCCCACCATGTTCTGCCTCCCCAAGCGTTTCCCACTATGGTCTTGATGCTGAAGCCAAAAGAAGCACCCCATCTTTCTGACGAAGTGTTGCTGCGTGTGTGTGCCGTACGTTCAGTTGCTAATTTTCAAGGCTCTCCAGTTGCAAGAGTGGCTGGAAGCATTATTTGCTCTGCTTTGCTTGATTGTATTTGCCGTGAAGCAAGAAGTGCCGAGTGCGAAGACCAGAAGAGAAGCTGAGAAGGGACTATTGGCATTTGTGGGGAGGTGGTTCTCCTCCTTGTCTTTCAGTGGCTTGATGCTGACCATTATATGTTCATGTAAGCCACTCCCCCAGCCATGACAACAGACCGAGCTCTAAGTTGAATCCTGGTTCTTATTTTGAGAAATATGTTGAATCCTATTCTTGTGAACATATCTTCGGAACACCTTGATGGAGTTCTTCAGATATGCCACTGATGTCCGCTTGGCCTCAAAGATGAGCCGACACCATGATGGTCAGAGGTCAATCCCATGTCCATTCCATTTGAACGAACACAATATCTCTGGAGGGCCTGGAAGCAGTTTCCAGTCTAGCACAAGTGGCACTAAATAGACTCTTGGTCAAGGTCAAGGTCACCGTCATGTCACAAAACCCATTTTTAGCCATTGTTCCAGACAATTATCAAACAGAATGAGATGACGTGATGACATTTTTAACCCGATACATTTAGTACTCTTTTAAAATCTTCACCTCATATATTATGAACCTAAAATGTGTTGCCCCGCAGTAAACATCTCCAGCTACAAAGCACGACTATGCAAATCACATCACCAGTGCATGATGGTAGCATCTGGGTCCAGGACACTTTTGCTTCATTTTTATACAACTGGAGACTGGAGACGTGTCATCCATTTTTACAGAATATACAGTATGCCTGTCGTCTATGATAGCTATCAGTTTTGTTCCGGGCATCACCCGCTCCAGATTCTTCTTGCGCTCTGCCCTCAGCATCTGTGATTCGGAAACTTCTAAAGTAATTTTAAACGCAACTGCTCCAGTTCAACATCAAAAAATGTTTAACATTATGAGATTTTTATCTTGGTAGTAACATTTACTGTCAGTGGTTTAGCTTCCATGCACACAAAACCAGCACTAAAGTTTGCTCGAGCCACAGCTGGAACTAGTAGTTCCATTCTTTCACCATGGTTCTCAGGGAGAACATTAACCCCACATAAATGAAGTTTCTGTCATAGTAAACACTTGAAGCGATGCCTGCAGTTTTCGTACATGTAAATCCACTGAATTTGTTGTAGATGCACTGTAGGTCACCTGTTTAATCTTAAAGCTGAAAATGACTTGTGTGCAGTGTCAGGCAATTAAATACTCCAAAACCTTGCTATAATCTTAACAAACCAATTGAATAGTAAAATGAAAGAACTCAAACCTATTCTAGGAGACACACAAAATATAAACAATGGACTGGAAAATAAAGAAACATGTCATGTGTGATGGTTCAACTGCATGTCAAACATTAAAATAATGACAGATGTGATAACTGACTTATACGTTCCTTTAAATTATCAAGTAAGAATACCAATTATTTGATGGCAATGTCATTTGATAAATATTTGATGATGTGATTGCTTGTGATGAATTTTCACCATCATGAAAAACAAATGAAAAGTTTATATACAGTACATACTGTACATATACAGTATACTTTGTAACTTGTACATGAAGGAAGCTAATAAATGCTGTAAATAACTGTTTTCTTGAGAGCTGGATGGGCCGGCAGTTGCAGTAGAATGAGAGTCAGTTTAAAGACGTGATTATTTTTGAGGTGACCACATTGCTTGTGTGTCTGTAAGACCTGTCAAGTGTGGAGACTCTTAACAGACCTGGTGGAGAGACAAGGTCAAAAATGAAAAGCAGAAAAATAATTCTAATTGAACTCAAATCTTGTTTTCAGACAAAACTGTGATTGAAAATGAAATCCAATTTATTGCCCAGTTCTAGTAAAAAGATGACAAATGAAAGAGGCACCAGAAAAAAAGAGGCACCGGCAAGGCCACAGTGGTATCAAGACCAGAAAAAGGGGCAACGTCGGCACCAGTAAAATTGCT
>CAAKHG010044727.1:9439-22075 GCA_901007715.1 Dactylopterus volitans
GCCGGAGGAACCGCCCGCCCGGGAGCGGGGGCCCTCCGATGGTGGGTCACGTATGCCAGTCGATCGGCTGGGATGGATGGATGGATGGATGGATGGACGGATTATGGATGGATGGATGGATGGATGATGGACGGATGATGGATGGATGGATGGATGATGGACAGATTATGGATGGATGGATGGATGGATGGATGATGGACAGATGGATGGATGATGGATGGATGATGGATGGATGATGGATGGATGGAGGATGGATGGACGGATGGATGGTTGGAGGATGGATGCACGGATGATAGACGGACGGATGGACGGATGTCCCGCGTGAGCCAGGAGCCGTCGGATGAAGCCCAGGCGTGAACCGAGCCTCGGGGGTGGGCTTGCAGGAGGAGAAACGTCGGTGTGGAGCAGCAGCGGCTCCTCGGGCGCCATGTCGGCCACTTGCGCGGCCGTTGTGGGAAATGAGCCGGGCGGCGGCGGCGGTAATCCCGCGGCGGCGGCAGCGGCGGCGGCTAATGCGAGGCGGGAGATGGCGGATAAGGAGCGTCGGCATTGTGAGCTGCCTAATCGCGAGGCCTCTCCCGCCCACAACCTCAGCAGAGGCAGCAACGCCGCTAATTGTGCTTTATAATGGGATTACATGGTGTGTGTAATCAGCTCCCAGGCTAATGAATTCCTGGAGAAGACCGAGCGCGCTTATGTCGACGACGCCTGACATGGTCACACGGTCACCAGGAACCGGGGCAGGAGGTGCCTCCGTCTGTGGTCCTCACTCCAGCAGACCCACGGGGAGACGTGGCTCCGGCTTCCAGACGCCGGTGAAGATGCTTCTTTGACGTCCGCATTTGAACTCCGGCTTCCACCATTTTGATAGTTCAAGATCTGCGACCGATATCAGATCTGTGGTTGGCTGGCAGCTTGTGAAGAGGAGCATCACAGCCTCCACTGGAGCTGGAGAGACTCTCTGATCCAGCACCGCGAGTGATGTCCTGGCGTCAGCGCTGGTCAGGATTTCCACACACTGACGCTGACCTCAGCGACCCTCACGTCAAACGTCTGAACACTCACATGAAGCCACAGCAGCACGGCAGCCTCACGTTAGCTCCCACCCTCCGGACCGCCTGAGCCAGAGAAGGTTGCGTGGCTGCAGCCTCCATGCTGGAGCTCCAGCGCTGCGCTCGCGTGTGCCTATTTCGGTCGCTGCGTTTGCCGCGTGTCAGTGGTCCAGCACCGAGTCCAGTCCTGCTGGTGCGTGTTCTCCTGCGACGTCACGCAGAGCAGAGATGAACCTGTCAGTGGAGCTCAGGTGCGGACGATCCACAGCACTCAAACGCCATCGTTACACTGCCCAAAGGTCAAGCAGAGGTCAACATGTGGACGTGGAGCTGAGGAGAACCGGAGGAGAACCGGAGGAGAACCGGGGGAGAAGACGAGCTGCTTCATTCTCATTCCGATCGGCGCAGAGAGACATTATTCAAACATCAGCGCTGGAAATGCTAAGGAGCCGGCTCTCTGCTGCTCGGCCTGCTTGAAAACAACGATTAACAGACAAAAGTTAAGTTAATTAACTCTTTCAACGAGACAGAGGTGCTTACATTAATTCCTCCTCTGCATGACGCCAGAAGAAAACCAAACATCTACGTTTGACTGGAGCAGGAGAACACCAGGGTCAACACAGCACGAGCAAGTAAACAGCCCGAGCTGCTGCCTGCCCGTGTGTGCGTGTGTGTGTGTGTGTGTGTGCGTGCGTGCGTGTGTGTGTGTGCGTGTGTGTGTGTCTGTGTGTGTGTGTGTGTGCGTGCATGTGTGTGTGTGTGGTAAACAGATGCGCATATGGCCTTTATATCAAGGGCAGACTCACTTCAGCTAAGACAACATCTGTTGCCAGGCAACATCAGGGGGCCGCAGAAAAACGCTCCATTGAACATTGAATGTTCAAGTCAAGTCAGAGAGAAAACAATGAGACACTGACAGAGAGGGACAGAGGGGGACAGCCAGGGACAGAGAGGGACAGAGAGGAGGGACAGAGGGGGACAGAGAGGAGGGACAGAGGGGGACAGAGAGGAGGGACAGAGGGGGACAGAGAGGGACAGAGAGGGAGAGCCAGGGAGAGCCAGGGACAGCCAGGGACAGTGAGGGACAGAGAGGGACAGAGAGGGACAGAGAGGGACAGTGAGGGACAGAGAGGGACAGAGAGGGACAGAGAGGAGGGACAGAGAGGGACAGTGAGGGACAGTGAGGGACAGTGAGGGACAGCCAGGGACAGAGAGGGACTCAGCACCCACCGCCGGACGCCACACGGGTGACGCCTCTTTACGGACGCCGTCACTGGAGGACGGACAGACGCCGCCCATCATATCTGCAGCTGTCATTTACACCCGCGCGTGTCGCATGAACCCCGAGGACAACACATCCAGAAGAACGTCCCCGAAGATGAGAAGATCACAAGAATCCAACCCCGTCGATTTAGTCCATTCAAGCACATCCAGAGGATAGTTGACTTTACATCACGATACGTTGTTGTCATGTCATGTTACATTACTGTATGTTATGTTATGTCACGTTACGTAACGTTATGTTACGCAGTGTTATGTTACACCATGTAACGACGTGTTATGTTACGCAGTGTTATGTTATGCGGTGTTATGTTACGCGGTGTTATGTTACACCATGTTACGACGTGTTGTGTAACGCCATGTTGTGTTACGCAGTGTTACGTTACGCAGTGTTATGTCATGTTACATTGTCATGTGTCTGCTTTCCTTGGCGCTGTATTCTATGATGGTCTAAGACAGTGGTTCTTAACCGGGGGGCCCTGATTCACTGGCTATTCGTATAAAAGGGTTGCAGCAGAGTCCCCCGGGTGAAAAATGCAAGCGGTTGGACTATAACACACAAACGAATCAACCACGCAGTGTCACTAAAAATATACCAAAAACAGAGGGTAGTGTATCAGGTTGAACCCGTGACGCCACGTCCGTGCTCCCAGCGTCCGCACCCACCACAGTGGGCCCACTTTCTCGCCACTTTCCAACTATTCTTAGCGATTCTTTCTCCGACTGCACTGAACTACACAGACCGCTGGTCTAAGAGACGGAGCCCTGGACTATTGCAGAGGATGCTGGTTTAAGTTCGACATGTTTGTCAACGTCATCTAAAGGACCCTCAGCGGGTGAAGGATCAGCAGGTAAACTGGCATCTAACCAGGTTCAGGTAGAAATGAGGCCTCAAGACTTTCTTTCTTTCCATCTTTTTCTGATTATGTACACAACTGTACTACACGCAGGCTGTAAATATAAGGCATGGATGAGACCCATAAAAACGTGTCCATTCAAATCATTGCATTCACTTCCCCACTCGCTCGACGTGTAACACCAACACCCTGGAGGTCCGCCAAGGGCCCCTCCGCAGCCCAGCGGCTGAGTGATGTCAGGTTCTTTTTGAAACCCGAGAAAATACAATACACACTGAGGGGCTGGAGGAAGAATCTGTGACATATGGGGATCCTTTATGGACCATTTCAGCCAGTGAGTGCAGCTTCCTACCAGTTGAGCCCATCAAGCACTTGTTCTCCAGCGTGCACCCATCTGCTGACGCTGGCTGGCTTGTTTTCCTCCATCCTTCATTTTGCTTTCCTGTTGAGCATTACCAGCCGCCAGGTCCGTCCCCAGCCAATATCAGGTGCTAGCAACCTAGATGAAAGTTGCGTGTGTGTGTTTATGCGCGTGTGTGTGCGTGTGTGTGTGTGTGTGTGTGTGTGTGTGCTCTCCTCCACCTCCATCAGCACCGATGGTTCCATCGACCGTCACTGATGAGCAGTCGGTTCTTTGTGCATGTGAACGGCCGATGTGGTGCACATGTGCTGCACATGCGCGTGCACACGTACGCGGCGGTATGGAGTGTGTGTTACACCTACAGCTGATCTCGCAGCAGCGGGAACTTTGATTGGTCGATGAGTCTGCTCATGGTCATGCTGGTCAAACGGCGTCTGCATTGATCGCAGCTCGACGGCCTCTGTGAACTTCTTGCATTGATCACTGATGTTCAGGCAAAATATGCTTGGAGAGCAGAAGAGTGGCTGCATGAAATATTTGATGTTTCTAGCTGAACGATGCTCAAACATGGAGGACGACAGAGCTGGACCAGGAGCGAGAGGGTTCAGGTTTCACTGGTTCACAGGATCACTGGCTCGTTATTTGCTCTGATGGAGGGCGCTGCCACGCCCCTGGGTGTGTGTGCGGGTGTGTGTGTGTGTGTGTGCGCAGGTGTGTGTGTGCGTGGTGACCTCAGGATACGTCCGGGCACCACCGGCTTCCTGTTGACCAGGGCGAAGGAGAGCTCTGTCTGCAGGAACACCGCCGACGCCTTGATGAGGTGCTGACCGAAGCGCAGGGTCGCCATGTCGCAGCCAATCGCGGGCCTGCAAGGGGAAGCGCAGAGAGCAGGCGGTGAGACGCACGGGCGCCATGACGTCATCAAACGCCGTTACCAGAGGGACGGCGGCGTCGCTGCCCCCAGAGTCACGACGAGCAATAATCGATGTCTAAATCACAGTGGGAGGAACGAATGTATCGATCAGTTAACAAGCAGATCTCAGGTTTCTGAATCGGTGGGCGGAGCCAGCAGTCATTCTTCTGTCTGGCCTCCTGAGACAAAGATGGTGGCACGATGAGACAACGATGGTGGCACGATGAGACACAGATGAGACAAAGACGGTGGCACAATGAGACACAGATGAGACAAAGATGGTGGCACGATGAGACACAGATGAGACAAAGATGGTGGCACGATGAGACAACAATGAGACACAGATGAGACAAAGATGGTGGCACGATGAGACACAGATGAGACAAAGATGGTGGCACGATGAGACACAGATGAGACAAAGATGGTGGCACGATGAGACACAGATGAGACAAAGATGGTGGCACGATGAGACAACGATGGTGGCACGATGAGACACAGATGAGACAAAGATGGTGGCACGATGAGACACAGATGAGACAAAGATGGTGGCACGATGAGACAACGATGGTGGCACGATGAGACACAGATGAGACAAAGATGGTGGCACGATGAGACACAGATGAGACAAAGATGGTGGCACGATGAGACAACAATGAGACAACGATGAGACAACGATGGTGGCACGATGAGACACAGATGAGACAAAGATGGTGGCACGATGAGACAACAATGAGACAACGATGAGACAAAGATGGTGGCACGATGAGACACAGATGAGACAAAGATGGTGGCACGATGAGACAACAATGAGACAACGATGAGACAAAGATGGTGGCACGATGAGACACAGATGAGACAAAGATGGTGGCACGATGAGACAACAATGAGACAACGATGAGACAACGATGGTGGCACGATGAGACAACAATGAGACAACGATGAGACAAAGATGGTGGCACGATGAGACACAGATGAGACAAAGATGGTGGCACGATGAGACACAGATGAGACAAAGATGGTGGCACGATGAGACAAGATGAGACAAAGATGGTGGCACGATGAGACACAGATGAGACACAGATGAGACAAAGATGAGACAAAGATGGAGACACGATGAGACAACAGATGAGACAAAGATGGTGGCACGATGAGACACAGATGAGACAAAGATGGTGGCACGATGAGACACAGATGAGACACAGATGAGACAAAGATGAGACAAAGATGGCGGCTCGCCGGTTGTCTCATGCTGACATCCGGCTGAGGGACGTGAAGTCTGCCATCACATGGCCACCTGATTGGCTGATGACCTGCAGACGCGCTCATGACATCACAGATATCACCTATAGAAACACGTGTGTGTGTGTGTGTGTGTGTGTGTGTGTGTGTGTGTGTGTGTGTGTGTGTGTGTGTGTGTGTGTGTGTGTGTGTGTTTGCCACCCAGCATGCCCCAGCGCGTCCTGGTGGGCCGGCAGGGGGGGGGCCTTGACACACACACACACACACACACACACGCACGCCCGCGCACGCACACACGCACGCACACACACACACACACACACACACGCACGCACGTCTCAGCTTCAGTCTCATCAGCTTAACGAGGATTCACATTTGAGTCACATAAATGTGAATCGTATTTTAATTCTTTACGGCTCTTTAAAACTTGCAGCTAATTAGTTTTAATTAAATTCACGATCGACAGAGCACAACCAATGAGGAGGGAGGGAGAGGCAAACACCGGCGCCGCTGGGCGCACGCTGATGCACCTCCCATGTTACCATGACGATGTCATTAGGCCCAACCACTGCCAGAGGATCGGCGGCGTCCGCGCGCGCGCCCGCGCGTGCGTGACGTTCGCTAATGGGCTTAACGCAGGACGCCGCCATGACACCAACGAAGAAGAGGAGGAGCAAGGCTGAAGCCTGGAGATAATCCTCCCCCCCTCCTCACCTCCTCACACGCTCCCTCCCTCCTCACACGCTCCCTCCTTCCTTCCTTCCTTCCCTCCTCACATGCTCCCTCCTTCCTCACATGCTCCCTTCTTCCTACCTTCCATCCTTCTTTCCTCCCTCACATGCTCCCTCACTCCTTCCCTCCTTCCTCACATGCTCCCTCCTTCCTTCTTTCCCTCCTCACATGCTCCCTCCTTCTTTCCTTCCTTCCTTCCCTCCTCACATGCTCCCTCCTTCCCTCCTTACATGCTCTCTCCCTCCTCCCCTCCTTCCTCACATAGTCCCTCCCTCCTCACATGCTCCCTCCTTCCTTCCTTCCTTCCTCCCTCACATGCTCCCTCACTCCTTCCCTCCTTCCTCACATGCTCCCTCACTCCTTCCTTCCTCACATGCTCCCTCCTTCCTCGCGGGCTTCCTGCATCCTCTCCTCCTCTCTCGCTTCCATAAGTGAACTGCGACGGTGAGTGGCGGTGAGTCGGTCCCAGAGGACTCATCCAGCCCCTCCCAGCAGCTGTCGTGCTGCATTAGCGTTCCAAATGTTCTCTGACAATTCCACAATTAAGAATTAGAAGGCGGTAATTAGTGACTGCGTGCACAGATGACCCAATTAGTGTTTACTTTACACCGATGCTATCGCTCTGCGCTTGTAGGCGCCAGCGGCCTCCCCAGACACAAAAGCACAGCTGATTTGTTTGCTTTACTCCGAGCGCTCCTGCCGCCGTCGGCCGGCGCCGAGGTCACGCCGCCGAGGTCACGCCGCCGAGGTCACGCCGCCGAGGTCACGCCGCCGAGGTCACGCCGCCCTCTTACATTGCGCATTTCAGGGATGTGGTGACGCGGAGCTGGTGCGACTGTACTGATTCAAAGATCAGTGGCTTGCTGTTTAAACCTGATCACACTTGTTTCATATCAGCACCTGTGCAACCATGTGTGGAGCAACCGTGACCGGACAACTTTCTCCAGGATTAGGAAAGTATGTGATGTTTCTGATATTTCTTCCATAGTGGTGATCATTCATGGTCCTACGCAGCCGAGCCGACGATCGTAACCACGATCTCTGTTCTTGCTATGTGATAAAACACCGGGAGGGAACGTCTTCGGGTTTCAAGCACTAATGTCACCTCAGGCCCAAGGATGGATGGATGAGAGCCTGGTGGTTGGGGGTCAAAGGTCAAGGTCACTGTGCTATCACAAAGCATGTGTCTGATCATAAGCTGATGATGACAGATGTCTGACAGGATGAACCGGTGACGTGGTGACACTTTTCTACTCTGAATACATCCAATACAACTCATTCCAAGTCTCAGGACGGACGTGGATGCTAGCTGCTTCCTGATTGGCTGGCAGAGGGTGCAGGGCGGGGTTCTAGTTGCCTTAAAATATGCAACTCTTTTTTTTTTCTGTTTTGACCTCCATCAGTAAATCAAACAAAAACCCCTCACCGCACTCATTCCTTCATCCGACCTTCAGCGCCACACGTATCACACCAGCGGCGAGCCGGTGCTCGTCATGGCGACGCCGCGCCCGCCGGCTCGCCGCTGGTGACGCGACGCGGTGACGACCCGGAGCGTCATGACTCGGATGGTTCGATCACGGTCAGGTTTAAAAATACTGAACACACACACACACACACGCTCACACACACACACGCTCACACACGGTGCTCCGATCAAAAGCCGCCCTGTGACGGCATTCACTGGCTCCGCGGTCCATCAGAACCACCGGGCGTGGGTCAATGCGGCGCTGCGCCGTCCTCCCTTCCTGCCTGCAGCTGCCTTCCATCAGCGGCCGGCGCTGGGAGCCCTCGGCCGGTAAAAGCTTATCGATCCTCCCAGCGGGCTTCGCCGCACGGGAATGCGCCGCCGCGGCACGGCAGCGCACCGCCTCAGCTGCCGCATCGTCTCCGACGGCGTGGGACCATCGGGCCTCGTCGTGGAGCCTGATGGGGAGCGGTGAAAGGTGAAGGGTCATGCTGAAGGGCACCTGAAGTGCTGGTGATGAGGTGCCGACTCGGGTCCACCTGAGGTCGCAGCCATGTTTCCCCGCTGCTGCTTCGGTCACGTGACGTCACGTGACCCCCCAACCACCCCCCCGGCTCGCTCGCAGCAGGCGCTCGGGGCGGCGGCCGGTCGGCGAGCCTGTTGTTCTACTTGACGAGACGCTAAACGATCCGTCGCGATCCGGTCAGAGCCGACCGCCCGCGGACCCAGATCAGCGCTATTAACTGAGGTCAACGCAGAATCAATTAACAGGGAGCAAACGAAGCCCGCGTGGCCTCGCCCGTCAGCCGTGTCGGGTGGCGAGTGGCTGCTGGGTAATAAGAGCTCGCCATTGAAAGCAGATTGAATTCTATCTGCGCTCCCTCATAACAAATTTGATTTTGCAGCGGCGAGACTCCTCCTATCAGCCGGGGCGGCGGCAGGCTGCTGTGTCGGAGCAGAGCGTCGCCCAGATAGAGAGCAGCATTACACTCTGATTTAATTAAAGGAAGACATGGACTACAACACCTTCGCCGCGCCGCTCGCCGCCCGGCTCACGCACGCCGCAAATGGGACTCTTGTGGTGAAAAGGAAATCTTATTTAGATTCAATTTTCTGATGGGAGGAGGATGAACAGTATATCTGTCAGGCTCACTTATCAAGTCTTTAGTCCAGATGAGCGTTACGCCCCAAAGAAAGGCGGAGGAGCTTGGCGGGGTCTAATAACCCTGGTGGGTGAACGCAAGCCGGCGCGAGCGGTGGCGGCGGCGGCGGGGGCGGCGGTCAGCCTGCCGTCGGCACATTCATACATGCACACGTTTGCCATTTCAGCCAAGAAATGATATCTATGCTATCAGGACGCTCGCGCTTAACTCCGCCCTCATTCAGTCACCGAGCACCAGCAGCCGCTGGTTCATTTCCACTCACACATCCTCCACAAGGCAGGAAGGAACACTGTGACATCATGGCGCCACGATGTCGCACCGCAAACGGCTGCTGGAAAACGCAGGAGGTCACGTGTCCACAGGTGTGAGCACATTAGCCTGAAACTGGAAAAACACACACACACACACACACACACACGTACACGCGCTTGAAGGTCTTCAGACAACTGAGCGATTCATTGGTGCATCGTGATCTGAACATGCAGCAAGAAAGCAACAATGTTCCTCCAGAGACCGTTTTTGCACCATCAGCCCATCACACACTGCAGAGTGGATGTAACACTGGAACTCCAGATGACAACGAAGGACCATTCGACCTTCACTACGAGTGATGTCAGACCACCAGACGCTGTTCTGGGTCAATGATCCTGCTGGTTGGTCTTTACTGGTTAGTTCTATGCTGGTTGGTCCTCTGCTGGTTGGTCCTCTGCTGGTTGGTCCTCTGCTGGTTGGTCCTCTGCTGGTTGGTCTTCTTCTTCTGACACGACGAGCGTACGTTTTAGCTGCAGTGCTAGCGTCCTCCTCGGATTTAGCGCTACTATCCTCCCCAGAAGGGTTGTGAGGCTCATCCTCAGATGTGGCGCTGGAATCATTCGCAGACGGTGCTACTGTCCTTCTAGTGTCCTCCTGGGATGCGGAGCGAATGTCACCTGGACTCCATCGCTTCTCTGTCTCCTGTGATTGGTGACAGAAACAAGACAGAAGGACGTCCCCAAACCACAGGAGGCTCTGAGGGTGAAGGACCAGACCTCCGTCTGTGATCAGCAGCAGCCCGGCACGTTTGGACGGCCGAAGGTGCGTCCACGTGAACCTTTGATCCGGTTTGGCCTCCGGACATGTTGAAACCTTCGGAGGGAACAATCCCAGCTAGCAAGAGCGCTTTGACGCTTGGGCCCAGGAGGTTCTGACCACTTGGTGTTGGAGCCGACTTACAGAATATTAATAGCGTTGATTAGAGAAGCCGACACGTGCAGCTGGCCTGCCTGACCCTTTGACTTTTGGTGGAAATTCATTGATATGAACTCGTTCCACGGGACGAGGCGACATAAACTGGATGATGAGAGACGAAGGCAGGCGGGGCGACGATGACTCATTAAACTGAATTTGTATCGTGAGGCCTGAGATGAGAAGCCTGCTTCAGTTTAATCACCCTGTTAACCATCGAACGTGAGGAGTGTAACACCGCGGCGGCGGCGGCGGCGGTCGTTCTGGGTGGTCACACCTCTGTGTGAGAATTATCACGGCAACTGTTCACAACTGGAATCTGACGAACGACGTTTGAGTCCCAGCACCGATCCGCTCGGACTGAAGGTCAGAAAGGCGCTAACGCTGATGACTGCTGCCACTGGACGGGAGTCAGAATTACTGCCCGTCGGTCCAGTCCGCCCTGAGTGTTGGTCATGTGCAAGCCTCCATAGATGATCTACCACCAGATCCTACCAGTGTAGTCCAGGTCCAGAAAGCTGGATGTGAAAGATTTAGTCAGGCAGCATTTGAGACACATCAGACACCTGAAGCTACATACGGAGACAGTATGAACGCCGCGACTGCTAAACGTGCAAAACAAATGTCTGTATCCGAATAAAAGAACGCGTTCTAGCTCTGGAGATTCGAGGGTTTTTACGGTCGATGGACACAGACGAGGTCGCGGTCGCCGAGTCCAGGCTGACGGCGAGTGTAGAGTGGAGGCGGAGCCATCGTGTTCAAAGCAAACACCTGCTGGTAGCTGGAGGCAAACAAATGATAGCTCCTGTTTGACCAGCAGAGATTAGGAAGGCTGCCCGGGCTCTGCTGGTGACAAGGGTGATGAGCCTCGGAAGACCCCGCTCACAGCACAGCCGCCTCGCGCCGCCGCTCAGTCCTGCCGCGGGGGGTCATATTGTCATGGTTACCAGCTCTCCATCCTGCCGGCGGTCCAGTATTAGAGCGTGCAGAGCGGGCAGGTCGGAGGTCACGCATGACAGCAGACGCTGTAGTCACACAAAATGACCTTTAGATGGGAGCAAAGGTCCACGCGCGAAGTCGGGTCAACACGCTTTTCTCATCCAATCGTGCATTAAAACTCTTTAACTCGCACATAACTCGGTTAGCAACTCGCAGCTAACTTGATAAGCTAACAATGGAAGCAAACTCACCATCATAGCGAACTAGCAAACACCACTCTGACCTCACATCACAATTATTATATGGTACTAGAATTATCCGTTGCCATGACAGCAGAGAACTCCTGCTGCACAAACTTCTGTGTGAAAAACTTTCAGCACGAACCCGCGAGCGTTTTTATTGCATGTTGTTGGAAAAATGGCCGCTGTGGCAATTAGGCACTTGGCTCGCTAGCTCCTCACCTACTGAGGCGCTCAAAGTTTAGCTGCATTTGCTGTCAGGCAGACCTAAGCCGCTTATGCTAGTGCTAATGCTAATGCTTCCCATCCAGACCCGAGTCGAACCGAGTCCGACCGCCGTCAGCAGAACTTGTCGGGTTGACGGGGATACGGAGTGTTGACCGACCGCGCGGCGGCGGCGTTGCTCAGATTAGCATCTGTTCTTGTTAGAGTAAAAACACTTTGCGGCTCCGCTGCTGTCGCTTGTTTATTAGCGGAGAACGTTTCACCGCCGCATTCATGCTTCCATTCAACCAGGAGATAGAATCACTTTCTGTCTGCGACTAAGATCCTTTTAATCGCTGAGATTTCTAAATGGCACACTCCCTTTTCTCCTAGAATTATCTCATTGCTCCATTAGCTCATAAAGCGCCACGGAGAGATGGTGTTACGAAACGCTGAAACTATATTAAAAATGGGTTTCAGTAATGGAAGCCATCAAATGGGTGCTGTGAAAAATACAGAGAAAAAGCATTTTAGTGCTTTTCCGTTATGTTGTAGCGCAGCAAATTGTGCAACTAATAATGCCACCGCAATTATTCCTCCATTAACTTGCCTCTGCACATTAATGGAATCTAAGTTCCGCGTCTGCTTTCAGCTATTGATCAAAATTCCTCAGCTCCGGGAGGAGCCGATGTCTCGTCTTCAGCTTGGAACCTAACGGCCTCGCGAGCGCAAACGCCCCAGAGGCGCAAAGGTGAGTTATCCGGCGCAGGCGTGCCGGCTCCCGTCCGCCCGCGGCCACAGCAACCGGGATTCAGTCCCGGAGTTCGGCGTGAAAGTGGAACAATGCAGTCTCGCGCAGTGCGGACGCGTCCGCGCCGGTAAACAAGCGCTCCTATGCTGCATTAAAGCCGTCACTGCCAGAGAGGCTTACCAGCAAATCTTATCAGGGAGCCCCCGCCCACCCACC